>VALG01010715.1:0-27637 GCA_009835305.1 Ipomoea purpurea
GGTATCAGGTAGATTGGACTGTACTGCTTAGGACCTCTCTTTTTGGAGTGCTCGGTACACACTCTCTGTGGTCTATGCGTTACGACCCCTGTATTCATATATTTTTGAATTTGTATGTGATTATGACCTTAAAGAATGTGGGTTGGGAGCTTTTGCATTTTGCAGGTGAAAGAAACTCCATGTTATTAAAAAACAACATGATGTGCCGTTTTTCTGCTTGGACCAATGCAACTAACAAGAAAATACTAGCATTCAACACAGACTATACTATATTTCCATGCATCAATTAATAATCCGTTTACGCTTAAAATCATAATAGTTTGAGCTAATGAAAAGTAAAACATGAAACAAAATGTGGAATTCCTTATTAATATGGGAGAATTTACAAAAAACAAACAAATCAAAAAAAAAAATAAAAATCTAATGAGAATGGCATGATGAATTACAGAAGCAACATGTGGAGTCAGGATTCATGAACCGGCCCAATGTCTTGCAAAACTTGTTAGAAAAACAAACCTAACAATGTCCCCCGCTTCTCTATAAACGAACCGAATCCAAATAATCAAGTCCACATAGTGCTCAAATTCCAGGCACATCCATGTTGGTTTCCAATTGCGTAGTTAAATGCATCAACGAAACTGTAATGAATTGAGGCGAATTTCTCAAATGGTTGCTAGATTACAGATCATAGAATATAAATCACGAATACTACTAATCGCACACATAAATGAACATATACAATGCCCACAATTCGCATTTAAATAACAAAACTGGAGAAAAAAAAAAAAAAAAAAAAAAAAAAAAAAAAAAAAACAAAAAAAAAAAAAAAAAAAAAAAAAAAAAAAAAACAAATTGAACACACAAAATTCTAGCAACACCCTACTAGCCAAATGCCCCAACACCAAGCAGTGGTTACCATGAAAAACAAACCACATGAATCAACCAACCGGATGTAAAGAGATAAAAAAAAAAAAAAAAAAAAAGAACCAGACAGCACACAATGCACAAATACAGTGAATACCCAATGCACAAAAAACGGAAACATCAACGATCATGCAATGGCTTAAAACCCCTAAGGATTTAGGGCAGTTGTGAAATCAGATGTTTTTTACACCCTTTCATCTCGATTCTCTAATCCTGCAACCAACCCCACCGCCACTCCAACCCAATCAGAATGTTTTTTCCCCAATATTCTTTTCCCTTTTTTTTTTTTTCTCGTATCTTTCTTTTTTTTTTTTTTTCAAGCTACACCCATAGCGCCTTAGTGTCAGTGTATTCACAAAAAAAAAAAAAAAAAAAAAAAAAAAAAAGGCAATGCACTTACCATATTTTCTTCGCCGGCCTCTAATGATATCCTCCTCTTGACTGTGCCTTGGGGTTGCCGTCACCATGCCTTCGAAAATGGAATCAGCGCGTGCACTGGGAATTCATCTCTGGAGCTTAAAGGAATTTGTGTGGACTATACACAAGGAATGAAACAAAAGGTACATGTGTGGTTTCAGCATTTCATGCAGTTCCATCCACGGAACACTTTGGATGCTCTTCATCATTTTTAACTTTTTTTATCCTCTTTTCTAAATTAATTGTTATGTTACAGCTTTTAACCATAAATCTTAATCTTTATGATGTGCAATCTCAGCCGTATATCTCCATAAATTCTATGATTGAACAATAGTCCATAGTCCTCATGTGGGATGTTGTCCTCCACGTTGAACCCTTACCCATATACTAATATAGTATTATATACTTACTTAATATAATAGAATCAAAATTTGAACTCTATTAGCAGTCTAAATAAGAAGGCGTTTCACAATCTTCCGGTGCAACATAATCATTCAACTTCATCTAATGTTTTTCCTTCAAGAAGCATAAACAAACTCTCACCCTTCTGCTTCTTCAATCTGAATCACATACAATTCTTGGTTTAAAATGGCACCTTTGTTTATATTTGGCAAAAGATATAAACAACTGATTGTACTAAAAAAAAAAAAAAAAAAAAAAAAAAAAAAACATAAGATATAGAATAGTTATCGAATTTTAGTTGTCCATGAAGGGAGAAATACGAATTGGTTAAAAGTCAAGAGCTGTTGTTTTCACGATTCCCGAGGTAAGCATTAGGTTGTATACACATCGAAGTAATTTACAGTTTCTACTAATTAGTTTTACATTCAATTTTTTTTCTTTTTTTTTTTTGTTTCTAGGGAACCTATGTGCATTGCAACATCCCAAAGGAATACTTGATAAGTTCCAAATTAGTTTGACAGAAGGGAAAGTCTATTCTATCAAAAAACTTCTTAGTAATATCTAATTATTACCAAGTTACAAGATCACTGCTGTCCAAATACATGATTACAGTTTAAATCATTCAACCTAACAATTGGAAAGACACAATAGGAAGGGTTTGCTAAGTTTATGTTTAGGCTTAGCAGTTTTGAGGATATTCTAGGTGGAATTACTCCTGAGAAGTTATTAATCGGTTAGTAAACAATACTTTTTATTTACACTCTAAACTCCTGAGAAGGTTATGTTTAATTCTTCAATCTATGACTTTTTATTTACACTCTAAAGTCAAAAAAATAAAAAAAAAATTTGTCAAATATTTTCTTCTAAATGTCATTGCAGGGTGGTTGAGTTTTATCCTCCACAAAAAAAAAAAGAATATAGGAGGTTACCCTTAAAAGCTGGTGGATTTTCTCATTGAAGACTCCAAGTAAGTTCAAAAATTTGTAATTCTTGAATGAATACATTTACTAACAATATAAATTTTTATAATATGATAATATACACTATTTAGGAACAATAGGATTAAATGCACACTATGAGATTCACATGTGGATGATGTCCTGTCCTATTTTACTGAAACTGTTGATAGCCCTATAATTATTCTGTTGCAAATGTGTAGAGTTTGCATCCAGCTCTGTCTGGCTTCTCATGCATTTTGGACAATAGGTATGAACGATTTTAAACAGGCACTAAATGAAAGGTAAAATAGGCTTAGAACATAAATTCACATCAACAATATAGTATTAACAATCATTTGAGATAACTATATGTTCTTAAACATATGAACTGGCTTACCACTAACACAATTTTGGCCTTAAAAATAAATCAAATCCACAAAATTGTTTATTTTAAAATAAAAGGTTCCATATTCATTTTTTAAGAAAGGAAATACCTAAATAATTGTTTAATTTAAAAAAAAAAGTTTCCAGATTAATTTTTTTAAAGAGGAAAAAAGTTATTTGACTAACTTCTGCAGTACATTCGAAGGAAAACCTTAAGACTTCAACACATATTCAATGAGAATACAAATCTCATGTAGTAATCATTCTTTTACACTTATCAATGCTATGGAAGTAGTTGGAAATAGGGTCTTTGGCATGTAAAATTGAATTTCTTGGAACTTAGTTTTCATAATTCAAATTTGGACAGCAAACATCGGCAAAACAACTTTGAAGCTGCAAATGTCATTATCATTTGTGGTTTGCGCCCTGTTGTAAGTTATTTAATCAACATACATGTTAGGATTACTTGAAGTGAACTTAATCGCGTAGACTGTCGTTCCTAGTGATGATCAAACAGATACTCAACAGCCACTAAAGCCCTCAAATCTCCCCGGTAAAAAATTCCCGCGAACTCTTCATCTGAAAAATAAACATTGTTAGGGCAGATCGTAACATAGATGATAAAAAAATTCCCACCAAGCTCCGCCAGGCCAAAAAGATGTTTGGCCAGGCCCTCTGTGGCTCAGCTACGTGTCGATCGGATAGGGACTCGTGGGCCCTTGAGGCTCGGACACTCGGGTTCGTTACGACGCACAAGTATAAGTTGATTTCTTTGATTTTTGAGTTGAAATGCTTATTTTACAGTAGAAATTGTGTTGAGAATTGTTATTGAAGTGTTCTGTATATTGTTAACAGTGAAGAAAATTTGAAATGTTTGAGCTTAGCTCTTTGAGATGAGAAGCATGATCATTATTTAATTGTTGGATGGTAAAGCATGATCATTATTTGATAAGTTTAGATAGAAAAACATGTTTAAGGTATCTATGGGGATTTATTAAGAAGCCTTGCTAAGAAAATGAAATTTTGGTATGTCCAGTGCATGGTTTTAATTACAGTCTGGGCCGGCCCTGGGACAAGGGCAGGCTGGGCCCTTGCCCAGGGCCCATGCTTAGGGAAGGGCCCCATCCTATCTCTTATATATATAGTAATATGTATTGAGTATAAGTAATTTATATACCATATATTTTACAATAAGGTGAGATTAGTTTAGTTAGTAAGATACTTGAATTTTAACCTCATTTAATCAAAGGCCCGTGATCCAATCTTCCCATCACAGTTTAGAATTCCTCAACTTTACTTCTTTGCTTATATTCTATGTATCTTTTAAAAAACTTATTTTATTGATTTTTTGTGTTTAATACGGAGTAATATTTTTAATGTAGTTTTTAAATATATAAATTTTCATATATTTATACTAAACATATTATGAAATTTTTTTATATTAAATATATAAATTTTTATATTAAATTTTTAATGCAGCTTCTAAATTTATAAATGTTTATATGCTTATACTAAATATGTTAACCAACAAGACACATAAAAACAGGACAGATGGGGTATATATATATATATATATATATTGAGATTGATTATAAAAAAATAAAAGATAATTTACTCCGTACCTTTTTATGAATATCTAATCAATGTAATATATAAGCTTCTATCATGTGTCATTATATTCAAACTTATTCTAAAAAAGCTTGAAATTTATGTATTTAAAGAAAAAAGTATTTAATAGGAAAATCTTTTAATAGGGAATTCCATCGTAAAATTGACGTCTGTAAGAAGCGTCTGGATTTTTGTGGCACGGCGTGACCCAGTTAGGTATGTTGACTAATGATCGTACTGAGAAGGAGTTGTTGCGTTTATTGGAACAACATGTTTATTGGAAGCAACGCACGAAGGAACATTGGTACCGTGGGGGGGGGGTGTGATTTAAATACTAAAGACTCCTGTGACTTCTAGGAAGCGGCGAAATCGTGTTAAACATCTGCGCAGGGATGATGGTTCAATTGCCGATACTGTGGACGGCATGGGTGGGGTAATGGTGGATTATTTTAATGAGCTTTTTAAGGCCACTCATGGAGATATGGAGGAGGTTTTAGATTGTGTAGCATCACGGTTAAAACCAGGGGAGAGTGCAAAACTATTAAGACCGGTTAGTTTGGAGGAGGTGCGACGGGCCGTGTTTCAGATGCATCTGGATAAGTCTCCGGGACCGGATGGTCTCGGACCGGGATTCTATCAGCATTACTGGGACATAGTCGGGGGTGATGTAATCGCTAAAGGGGGTGCTCGAGGGGCTGATTAATGGGGCCCAGAGTGCGTTTATCCTGGGCCGTTTAATAACGGATAACATCATGGTGGCCTATGAGGTCCATCATTTTTTGAAGAGGAAAACCCAAGGAAGAGAAGGGGTAGCAGCCCTGAAGATAGATATGAGTAAGGCTCATGACCATGTGGAGTGGCGGTTTTTACAGGAGATGCTGTTAAAGATGGGTTTTGATCAGAAGTGGGTGGATATTATGACAGAGACAGTTAGTTCGATAAAGTCATGTTCTGCATGACCAAAATCAGTTTGGCCCAATCATCCCGGGGCGCCGGTCTCAGGCAAGGTGACCCTTTATCCCCTTATCTTTTTTCTTTTTATTGCTGAGGGGTTAAGTGCTTTTATTGATCGTCAAATGGGTCGGAACTTGTTGCATGGTGTGCGGGTTGCAAGGGGTGTTCCCCAGATATCTCATCTGCTTTTTGCGGATGACTGTTTCTTGTTTTTCCGTGCTAATGCTGTAGAATGTGCAGAGATGAAAAGGGTTCTAGAATTTTTTGCGAGTGCATCGAGGCAGCAAGTGAACTATAACAAGTCAATGATTTGTTACAGTTCGAATACACAGCAACAAACCCGTACCATGATCACTGATCTCTTAGGTGTGAGAGAAGGAAATACCTCGGAGAAATACTTGGGTCTACCTTCCTTAGTTGGGAGGAAGAAAAAAAGAGATTTTGGGATTCTTGAAGGAAAAATTGTTGAATAGGGTCAGGAGCTAGAATGCTAGGTTTTTGTCGAGAGCCGGAAGGGAGGTTTTATTAAAGAATGTCATTCAAGCCTTACCCTCTTTCGCTATGATGGTTTTCTTGTTACCTGTGGGTCTTTGTAAGGAGCTGGAGACTATGATGAATGAGTATTGGTGGACTGGTTGTGTTGGCAATGGCAGGGGGATTCGGTGGAGAAGCTGGGATGACTTATGTTTACCTAAGAAGTATGGGGGCATGGGTTTCAGAAGAATCAGGGACATGAATTTGGCCTACTTGGAAAGCAGGCGTGGAGACTTCTCATGAGGAAAAATTCTTTTGTAAGTCGTATTTATAAAGCACGATATTATCCTACCACTTCGTTTTTTCAGGCGGGAGCTGGTAGTAATCCTTTCGTTTGTTTGGAGAGAGATGTTAGAGGCAAAGGAGGTGTTGAGGAAGGGCTGCCGTAGAAGTATAAGTGATGGCCGAACGACCAGGATTGGAGAGGATCTTTGGTTACCAGATGTGTTGAGCCCGTATGTTACATCACTGCTACATGAGTCGGTTTCCTCTGCTCCGGTCTCATCTTTGCTAATTGATGGTGGGACTGATTGGGACTGTGATTGCGTTCGGGACATCTTTGATGGTCGTGATGCAACACTTATCATGAAGCTTCCTTTGAGTACAAGATTACCACCTGATTCATGGTACTGGCCTGATGATCATAAAGGGAATTATACAGTGTGTTCTTGCTATCGAAGGCTGGTGGGGGAGGCGGATGAATCGCGCCCGTGGGGAGAGTTTGGAACTTACATGTCCCACCAAAGGGTGAGGAGTTTTGTTGGCAGCTTGCTTCTCAATTTTTACCTACTCGTGACTTTTTGTTGAGTAAACGTGTTGCTTGCCAGATAACTTGTCATTTGTGCCATCAGTTTGAGGAATCTGCCTTGCATCTGTTTGCTACTTGCGGGGAGGTAGGTAAGGTTTGGGCTGCTCTTGGCATATCAGTCGTGGCCATCGAAACTACGGTAATGTCTCTGCTTGGTTTTTTAAGAATCTCAGTACACTAGATGGTGATAATTTATGCAAATTTTGTAATGGCGTGCTGGGGTTTGTGGTGTAGTAGGAATGACTCGGTGTGGAGGAATGTCCCGTACTCTATGGTTTGATGCTGCGTTCTGCTTTGTCTTTGTGGAGTAATTGGAAGTGTGCGAATGAGGAGGACGCAATTGTGGATCAACAAAGTGTGGAAGAGAGTTGGAGACCTCTGTCCTTGGGGCGTATAAATTAAACACTGATGTTGCATTGAGTTCTACAAGTGGCACCATGGGTATGGGATGGGTTATTAGAATGAAAAAGGGGGCTCTCATTGCTACGAAGAGAGCTCAAACTATGTGGGGTTTTATGACGTTAAAGAGGCTGAGGCGGTGAGTATACGGGAGGCTCTAAGTTGGGTCAAGCTTTGGATTTTGGAGAGTATTGATGTGGAAACCGATTCTCAGATTGTTTTCATGCTTTATCTTTTGCCCTTCTTATAACTCTCCTTTTAGTTTGTTAATTGATGATGTAAAAGAGGCTGCATCTTTGATACATGATGTGGTCTTTAGTTTTGCTAGGCGATCTGCGAATCGTGTTGTCCATGCTCTTGCAAGGGAAGGCGTTTCTTTACCAGGTTGCAGGGAGTGGTTCACATTCCACCCCAGTTTCTTGTGAACATACTTGGTTCTGAATTAATACATTAAGCTCTTATTCTCAAAAGAAAAAGTATTTATAAAAATCATATAATAATATAAAAGATGTGTGATTTATAATATGCTTTATGTTCAAACTATTTTATCTAGGTAATTATGTTGCATATCTTTTTACATTTTTTATTGCGTTTTAAAATATTTTAATTTCTTACTCCTAGTAAAAAAAAAAAAAAAATTAGCTTCACATATGTTTGTAATTATTTTTTATATATTTTTAATAATAATTAATTTATTATTTATTATGATAACAATATTATTGTTTATAAGTTTACTCGATTTTAAATTATTTATCAATTATAAACTATAATAATTATTTATCTATGAAGGCACTTATTACGACTTATTTATTTATTTGCATTAAGGAAAAGCACCTAGAATTTTTTTTCAAGGATCTATTATTGTGTATGTAAAATTATTGTTATGTAAAATTTGTTAAACCACTTGTTAATCTTATATTATTTGAATGTTACTGGCCTATTACATTGTAGTATCTGTTCACATATACTTTCTAACTACTAAAATACAAATAACCAATAAACGCCTCCACTGAGGCCTTGAACTCACCAACCTTCCAAATGAAAGTCCAACCCAGGTACCCATTGGACCACATAGTCCTGGTGTTAATCTTATTTAAATTCCCTATTGATTTAATAATTTTTACTTATTTAATTTAAATTTTAGGCATGAAATATATATTAACCGGGCCCATTTTTTTTGTCTTGCCCCGGGCCTATAAAATGATAGGACCGGCCCTGATTACAGTAAATGAGCTTTATTAGCAATTGAAGTATATTTTGAGTTTAAAGAGCATGATCAATACTTGCTAAGAATTTGCTAAGAAGAATTGCTAAGTCTTGAGTTATAAGCAAGAAGTAGCACTTTGTTTGCTTGTTTCACAGTAAAAGAGAAATTGAGAATTTGCTTATAGTAAATAGCATATTAGCATTTCATGATTTAAAGTGCATTAGTGGCTCTAAGTAAGCCTAAGTATTCTTTCAAAAACCTATATCTATTTTGGAAAATCATTACCTAGTTGCATGATAATTTGATTTCCAATTTGTGAGAAAAGAGAAATTGATGAGAAACTATGTGCATGAGATTGCATAAATAGATTTGTTGCATAAGGAAGAAGTGCATGAGTTATATTTATATGTATCTAGTGTGAGTAATCCGAGGTTTTGGAGGCCCGTTTGGACTATGTTCTTTCGGAAGAAAAGAGAAAGAAAGAAAGTTGAGAAAGAAACGAACATTGCGATCTGGTGTGAAGTAACGAGGTTGATATTTCCGAGTTAGTAGGTTGGATACTACCCTCGGGGCTTGGAATTCCGGTCAGGGGGTGTGCACATTGACAAGTACGGTACCTGATTCCACAGAGTTTGAGAAAATAACCAAGAGAGTGGTTTTGTGGGCGAGATGAGTATTAAGCCGGATAGATGCCGAGCCCAGATAGGTCCGTTCACATTATGGTGAAGTTCCTACCTCGCCCACGAGTAAAAGTAAAGAAAGAAAAAAAGTAAAGAAAGCGAGTCAAGAGACTCAAGTGAAAGAAGAGAAAAGCGAGTCATTGTGACTCTATAGAAACCTCCACAGAACAAGTGTTCCTTGTTACAAAAAAAAAGTGTATATGTATATCTATCTATACTTATACTAAAGCATCATGTTCATCTTATTGCATGATTATGTGAGTTGCATGTTTTGCATGAAAGTATGAGAAGAAGCATGCCTTTAAATTGCCATTTATTGATTATCTTGATAGCATGAGATTGCTTGTTAAAGTTGAAGTATATCTTTATCCATCAGTTTGAGCAGGTGTAGTGTTTTTTTTTCCCTATGATAAGTTATATCTGTGAAAGCATGAGATTGTTGATGAATTAAATGTTTGAGGAAGCATGCCTATTTAATGATTAGGTTGCAAGCATCTAGAATTTATTGTGGAGCATGTTTAAGTGTTGTTTAAAGTGAATAAGATTACTTGATCTAAGTGTACGTGGCAAATGTTTTCCAAAAGTATATTCTATAGTACTTTACAGGGTTGAGTGGAGTTATACTTAGCATGTCTCCTAACGAGTTGTTTTCTATTTGCTTGTTTGTTAACCCTTTCAGGTGGGCCTAATTCTTGAGTGCGATCGAGTTAGACTAGCTTAGTGTGATACCCCGGAAAATCCAATCCTTAAATAGAATTAATTATGAAATTAATTCTACTCCTTCTTGTGAATTTCCCGTCCAATTCTTCAATTAAAAGTCGAATGACCTAGATTGACCAATTCCTTGGTCAATTGGTTTAGTCAACAAAAAGGACCTTGAGCTTTATAAGTTGTACATGGCATTTTTGTCTTCCTAGCCTTTTAGTAAGGGTATGCTTGTCTTTCCACACTTGCTTGGCATTCAAGCCTTTCCCTAGCAAGATCACATTTCATTCTCTCATTTGGCAAGACACTCTAAACTCTCCACTCTCTCACTAGAATAGTAGCTTCCTTCCTAAGCCAAGAAAAACCCACCATCTTCCTTGCAAGGGATCTCTCCAAGATCTCATCTTTCCACCACTAAGGCACTAGGAAGGGTAAGATCTTAGCTTGGTTAGTGTTTTTGAGTAGTTTTGCATAGTCTTTATCTAAGTGTGGTTCTTCTTTGTATGGTTTTGGTTTTGTTGAGAAGATTTGGGTGAGGAGGAACCTCAAGGAGGAGTCTAGGAGTCTAAGGAAGAGATTTGTGGTCTACAAAGGTAACACATGCTTTACAAAACCTATTTTACACTTGCTATGATGATTTCTTGACATTCTATGATTTGTTCTTGATGATGTGAGTGATTTGATGCATAATCTTGTGTTTATGCATGTTAGAGCTTGTATCTAGGGTTCATAAATGCTATTCTTTGAGCTATTCATGTGTTTAAGTCATTTGTTTGTTGAATGTGAGGTTTTGGGTGTTTTGGACTTGAACTTGGCCTTGTTGATGTTTTTCCCCGAAGGGAAATCTTTGTTGGTTCAAGGGAGGCAGCGGACGGAACAGCGGGTAGGGCCCCTAGCGCTGCTCCACCCGTTGCCATGGTGAGCTGTGCCGGCGGGCAGAGCCACGGGTGGAGGCCCACCCGTGGTTCCACCCGCTGGAACAGGCGGGTAGGTGGTGGCGGGTGGTTGTCTACTTGTCATTCCACCCATTGGTACGTTGTGCTTTGGCCTCCGTTTGTTGAATTGTTGTACACTTGTGTGTCTCCTTTGATGTTCCGTACGTCTAGAACGGTGCCCTAAGTATCTGTGATAGTATTATGAGTCTTCAATCGTGCTTATGGTCCAACCTTGTGATTCGCTGGATTAATGTGAAGTCATTGAGGTTCGGTTGAACCGTTATGTTTCTCATTTTGATGTACATGCTAGTCTTAATGTTATTGATGCTAGTATGTGTTGTTTGTTCATTCCTAATGAGGATTGGCTACTTGTGTTGCCAATCGTGGTAGTCTTTGGATTAAAGTCTATCGTTGATGAATCGTTGTTTGATGGTCTATTCATGCCTTTCATTGAAATCTATCGATTGTATTCCTTGATGTGATCTTGTACATATGATGTACCCGTTTATTGATACTTGATTGAGCTATTGATGAGCCTCAATTCTCGGTGGTGAGGACCTATGTATTGTTATATGATTGGTGGGTAATAAATGAAAGGAGATAGACTATCACGTGATTAGTACTATTCTATATGACTATTGACACTACAAGTGTCCCGTTTGGCGGTTAAAGCTGGCGAATGCAGGCAGGGGGCGGATCGCTCAGGAGGAATAAGGTTGGACTTGGTGTACAGGGTGACACTAGGAGGTAAAGGTTGGAACTGTTATAAGGTTGGCCTGGAGAGAATGGTTGGAACAGGGCATAAGGTTGGAACTTGGAACTCGGTACTCATCTTGAATGTGATTCTTGTTTCTCATGGTTCATGAGAAGTGACTTATGATTGTATTTTAATTGATTATCGTTTGATATGTCTTGCTGTTGAGCATGTTGTCTTTGTTGTTCTTATGAATTGTTGAGTAATCTGTTGAAATGGGTCTTTGATTGAGAGTGACTTGTTGTTGAAGTCTTATGGTTATTCCTCTTGGTTTTTAAAAGATTATATATTGTATTCCTGTCTCAAATGTTTTTCCTTATATCTATATACTATGATACTTAACGTGTATTAGTGGGTTACCAGCATTATTCGCTGACGGGTGTTGTCCCTTTTGTTTTCAGGTGATGAGTAGTCTCCCGAGTGCGCTAGAGGATGGACTAGTTAGATAGCTCTGTTATGGTTTCCCTTAGTTCTAGATCGTGCCTTGTGTGCCTTGGATATTATGGATCTGTTTATGGATAGATTGTTTAGACTTAGCATGTGCACTATAGTTGTATAGGTGTGGCATAACATCTCATGTTTTGCATGTGACTAGCTTCCGCTTGTTTATGATTAATGCTTAGATATTATCTTTTACTTAAGCTTAAATTGTTTTAAAATATGCTTAAATTCGGGGTTGTTACACTTAGCTTAGAGTGTTAGTTGTAGTCTAAACTCTTTTCAGTTATGTTTGTTAAGACCTGGATGTTAGATTTGGTTAGATGTTTTTTATGGTGTTGGACACCAGGATTTTATTCCCCAAGATTTGGTTGTAGTTGTTAAACTTGACTTTAGTAGAACTTTTCATTGCTTGTGTAGTCACCGTGTGTAGTGATTGTGGCGGTGACACCTCTTTTGGTTGAACTCTAAGTTTTTAATTCTATCTTATCACTATTTAGTATCCTTTTTAAGTTTTGTAATTAAGGTTTAAGAAAAGTGGGGTGTTATAGGCACGACTTAAGAGAGCTAGACCTATCTCAACAATGTGTCTATGCTTTCTTTCCACACGACCATTCTGTTCATGAGTATATGCACATGACTGTCAATAGACAATGCCTAACTGAGCTAAAGTAGAATGCAACTTCTTGTAATCAACTCCTAAATCAAACTGTATGGATTTAATTTTGCGATTGAATGAGCGTTCAACCATAGCCTGAAATTTATCAAAGACAGCATATAGATTAGATTTTTGTGACATAGGGAAGTACCAAGTATAACGAGAGTAGTCATCAACAAAAATAACGAAATACCGATAACCATTAGTAGAAAGAATGAGAGTTGGTCCCCAAATGTCTGTGTATACTAAATCAAGAACACACGAACTAGAAGACTCAACACGAGGTAAGGGAAAACAGACAGATTTCCCTAACTGACATGCATTACACAGACCTGGAGTACAACAAATATTATTTCTAGACCCACTAACCGAACAAGAAGAAAGAATTTGACTGAGAACCCGTTGATAGGGATGACCAAGACAATCATGACAAACAGACACTGAAGCTCTAGCCGAAAGAAATGCAGTAGGAGACGAACTTGGAATGGGAAGCATGTAAAGCCCTCTAGAACTATTGCCCCGTAGAAGGGTTTCCTTGGTGTTGATATCCTTCACAACAACAAAAAAAAAAAGGCGGGTGAAACTCAAAAAACACCTTATTATCTTACGCAAATTTTTGAACGGATAATAGAGATGTAGACAAACTAGGAACATGAAGGATATTAGACAATTGAAAAGATCTAGGGGGGGATTTAAAGGTAGTATGACCAATGTGACTAATAGGTAATCACATACCATCGCTGACACGTAACATGTCATTACCATTGTACTCTTCTGAGAAGGAAAGAGCAGCTATGTCCGGAAGGGCATGATTGGTGACACCTGTATCTGGAAACCAAGTGTGAGAACTTGAGGATCCGAAGGAGTTTCTTGATATATGACATTAGCCTGAGGATCCTTGGCACACCAAAGATGACATGTGGAAGCAATATGACCGAACGCGTGACAAAGATGGCACTTGGTTGCCAGTGCCGTTGCGTCGCCACCACGTCCCCGCCGCAGCCACCACCCCGCAATGAACCGGTTTGGCCGCTGTTCTTGTCGTTGTTCTGGCCGGAGCCACGGCCGCCGTGATTACGCCCGGAGCCGCAACCCCTCTGGCCGCCCTTCTGTGCCGTGAAAACAGCCGGCGAGCCACCTCTGGAACCACCGCGCATCTGATTTCCTCCGCGCCCAAGAGATTCGTAAGCTCTTGGAGCGTAACCGACTGGCCGCGTACATTGAGAGACGATCGAGACCCTGAAACTCTGGTTGTAACCCTCGAAGAACGTAAAAGATTCTGTTTTCAAGCGTCATAGGTTAGCCGGCGAGAGTAAGTTCTTCGACCAAAACCCTGAGCTTTGCCGATGTAGTCAGCCGCGGACATGTCTCCTTGATTAAGGGTCGCAACTGCCCAAGTAGATTGAGGCCACGGAGCGAGACAAAGACACAAGTGCACCAACCACTGCAGTCCAGACAACCCAGCTAGTGCGGTGGCCGATGGAGAGGGGCATGAACACATCGGAGAACGACGCATCAACATGGACAGCAAGGCTTGGTCCTGCTGGACCCACGCACGGTGCGCAGGATTGGGCTGGGCGGCCGCTGCGTCATCGCCGTCGCTGGATAGGGTGGCCGGAGGGCATGAATTCGTACCATCAACAAATCCAAGAAGATCGTGACCAATCAAGAACGGAACCACCTGGGCTCTCCAAAACATGTAGTTTTTGTAGGTCAACTTAATGCTAATGAAGTGGTATGCGGTGGACAAAGAATTAACTACCGATGTAGCGGAAGAGAGGGGAACATTAGAGACAGTCCGTTTAGAGGAATCAACATATCCGTCAGTCATTGGAAAGAAACCCTAGCTTAACTGATACCATATGAGAACTGATAGAGTTGTGTATACTTGTATTCAATAATGATCCATTATACAATGTATAGATTACAGGTACATATAAGGAGGAAGTCTCAGTAAGACTAGGATAAGGAATTATAATCAAACTCAAATACATAGAGTCTCGTGACTTGCATAGTTGTACTAACTAATTTTAAGGGTTACATATTTAGTCAGGGTTTACTGTCCTGTCATACTCAAATGTCAACTATTGCATATAGATCTATAATATGATAACTTCAAATAGTTCTTGCCTTCCCCTTTCTCAAAGAAAGAGGGAACCAAAGAAATTATGAAGAGTAAATGCCAGCCCAGGTCATCCGAGTTTGGTGATTTCGCTACTTTTAGTCTTAACTTTTAAATCGATCATCTGTGATCCTCCGAGTTTCGAAATCGACTTGCTGTAGTTTTTCGTTAACATATTTTGTCTCGACCGTGAAAAGTAAAGGCAAAATAATCTTTTTATTTCAACACAGCGAAAACAAATCATTTCCCTCATAAATTAAACTTAATCTCCTCCCATTTCTTTATTGAGACATACTTGAAGTCATATAGAGGTAGTATAAATCTCATGGCAGGTCTAGATGAGCCCCCCTCTTCCACCAACCATATACACTGCCAAACAAGGACAACCCAAAAAGTTGAGAAAGAAAGGAGGTGATGAAGTTTCCAAAGGTGGGAAAGATCTTAAAGGAGGTGATGAGAAATGGGAGGAGATTAGGTTTAATATCTTAGGGAAATGATTTATTTTGGTTGAGGTTGAAATAAAAAGACTGTTTTGTCCTTTTCAGGCTCAACACGAAATATATTAACAGAAGGACTACGACAGGTCAATTTCGAAACTCGGAGGACCACGACATGTCGATTTGAAAGTTTAGAACTAAAGGTGGCGAAACCACCAAACTTGGAAGACCTTGGCTGGCATTTACTCAAATTATGAAATATTTCCAATTTGCTATATGCCTATATCCTTACATCAGCATGCATGGAAACTAACGAAGGAATGTTATTAAACAAGAAATACTTTATAAATCAAAGAACAACTGTTCACAAGAAAACATTAATTCATTTTCAAATCTTTGTAAAACAAACTGCTCTTGAGGTGTTATAATGCTGGGTAACATAACACTTCTCATCTGAAAAAGGTTTCCTACCAGCCTTCCAGCTCGATGGAGATAATTTACTGCATCCTTTGGCAGATTAAAATTGTATATGTGTGTTGTCCCGGCAAATCACACCTCGGGCTGCTATATCTGTTGCACTAAAGATGGCTACTTCCTTGTTGGCAGTTCCTGATTCCAAGTAACATATATCAAGTAGATAACAAAATCACGAATCCTGGCCTAAGTTCAAGTGTTCAACACTCAAGCTCAAACTACTTACGAATATTAACATAGACACATCTAAGGTTGACAGCAGTACTTACAGTCAAGGATGCTGCTCGCTGATTGAAATTCATGTCTTCCTCAAGTAGACTGATTTCGGAAAACCCCACCAGAGAACTCTTTAGAAAATTGACCAAAAGAGTAGTTGGCGGTGGATCTCCGGCTTTTTTTGACTTCTCAGACTGTTGAGGGTGATAGAAGTGTATTAGTAAAGAAAGTATAATATGACCAATGTCTGTAGAAGGCGCTAGTCGGGCGTCGGGGGAGCGCCTAGGTGGCTGCTTAATTTTTATTTTTATTTTTAAAAAAAAAATCCAGCTCAAAACAACTGGTTTTGAGCCGGAAAAACCATTTAAAAAAAAAAAAAAAAATACGGCCGACTAGACTGAGTTTGGAGCCGAGTTGGCTGACTCAGCCGCCTAGATTGCCTAATCGGCCCGGCCGACTAGCAACCGCCTACACTCCTTTTCGCCTCGGCCTAGGGGCGCCTAGCGCCTAGGTTGATTTTTACAACATTGAATATGACTCAAACTAAAATGTAGAAACCGCCAACGTAAGGAGACTACAGAGTTATAGATACTTACTTGCACACCAACAAAGACTATGGCAGAATGAGGTTCATCTGACTTTAAAAGGGAAAGCAATGTTAAATACCTTTCTCCTTTACTGCATACCTGACTCCACAAAGAGTATCAAAAAATAATGAAGTCAAGTAAACCATTTCTGAACAGATATCATCAGAATTGGACAAACAGAATGAAAACTAAGACCAGCAATTGATAATTGTCAGCTACAAGTTGGTTAATTGACTGAAGTGACATTTAAAAAACAAGTTATATGAGTGTGGATAACTATAAAGAAAAGATAACTGAAAATATGAATTATCCTACAACAATGTCAGAGTGTTCCTGCAAGTAGAATGAAGACATGGCAGAACAAAGAGGGGTACCCAAACAAAAACCAAATAAAGTTCCTGAACTTCACTCACCACAATCTATGATGCAGACAGGATGGCATTGGCATAATTGGATTCACATATAAATGAACTACATCTGCCTGTAATAAACTCACAAGCACTAAAATAGGTAAGCACGTCCCCTATGCTGAAAACTAGATTGTATATCTCAACATGTTCAAATCTACTAGCAAACCTTTGTCCATTTCTGTTGTACAGCATCATATAAAAATCGCCTATGCTGGGGAATTGAGGCACTAGCAAAGATAGTTTGACGACTCTTTCTACATGAGTATGATGTCAAAAGCTTCCGAAGAGAGCTCACATGTTTTGAGGAATTGAACATGAAATCAACCTTAAAAAAAAATTGATTGTGTCATTGCAATTCAAATAATCAACAAGCAGCCATTGTATTTTTTAAATTTAGACCTTTAGCTAAACAGTAACAAAAAAAAAAAAGAAAAAAAAAAAAGAAAAAAAGAAAAAAAAAAAAGCATATTAATTAAAAATTTAAATTGATTTATAATAGCAGTTAAATACTTAAAATCTATTGATAAAACTTAATTTAACCAAAAAAAAAAAAAAAAAAGTAGTATGAAATTGTGAGACACAATGTGCACCATTCATTTGTACTTAATAGCTTAGATTAAGAAGATTTGGAGAGTAAATAATATATCTTTAAAAACTTTCTAGAAGCAACCATATTATAGTATTATCCGCTCTTGGGAGAAAAATTCTGTTTCTGTTATAGAAGAAACTCATCTTAGTATGTTCAGGGAATTAGATATTTAGATATAAGAAATATAGCTAGAACTACTTCATTACCTCATCAATTACAAGCACTTGCATAGCATCTAACTTTAAAATATTCTTCTCAAGCATTTGAGTTAAACTTCCCAAAGTTGCAATCACAATAGTAGGAGGCTCAGCCTGTGACAATGAAAACATTAGTAAGGCTACTAAGATAAATTGGTTGTCTGAAAATTTTCAAATCAGCAGAAATCGTCTATAAAAGCAGCAAAACAAGTTCTGCTGTTCTGTACCTTTAACCAACTCTTATGTCGCTTCAAGGTTCCACCATCCAAAAGAGCCATAATAGTGCATGACTTCTCCCCAGAATTTAGTTGTTCTGAGTTTGCAGAGAGCACCCTAGCAACTTTTGTAACCTTGGTTATGAAAAGGGAATTATCATCAGTATAGTTTAGAAAAACAGTCTTTTTTTGGTACAAATGAGAAGAATGGAAGGGCATAATCATCAGTATAGTTTAGAAGAACGGTCCTTTTTTGGTACAAATGAGGGGAATGGGGATTGAACCTGAGACCTCTCTTACAAAGTCATAAGCCAATGTCACAGAACTATCAGGTAATCCATGTGGAAGCAGTAAAGAACAATAACCAGGGCTATACCTGGATGCCAAGCTCCCTAGTGGGAACCACAATCAGGGCCTGGACTGCAGACCTTTGAGTGTTAATAACCGAGAATATCCGCAGTAGATAAGCCAATGTTTTACCAGAACCTGTCTAGAGGATGAAAGAAGAATAGAATAAAATGATTTCATAAGCTTTGTCAACTTAAAAGCAAGCCCACTTAAATCAAGAGGTTTACAAATGCGGAAATGCAGAAATGGTTGTAAAAAATGAAATAATTTTAGCAATTTAGCACAAGGATTTTGCAATCCAAAAACTGGCACATTTCTAGCTACTTCCTATCACAATGTCGCCAACAAAACAAAAGCATAAAAGAGAAACAGTAATGGCAGAGATTACTAAATCGGAAAAACCAATCATGACTAGTAAACAAATTGTTCTTGTGAACATTACTTTTGAATTATGTTCTTTTCCAAAAATAAAGGTGCTATAACACTATAAAAGAGAAACCAGCCTCTTAGGTTCAGTCTTAATAAGAAAGTTGAGATACTAGATAGTATAATATCATAAATATAGTCAATTGGTAATAATCCAAAATACAGAGCGCATATTTTATTGATAAACACTTTCTGAGGACAAAACTATTGACATATTTATAAACCCAATTCTGAAAACTTTCACCAATTAATATAAGTACAATGCTCTAAGAGAGTGCATTAACCTGAGCATGAAGCACACAATCACAGCCAGCAAAGAGAACGGGCAATGCTTCCTGCTGCACTTTGGTTGGCACAACATAACCAACCTCTTCCATTCTGCAATTTTCTACTCCCTTAATCACTTTTTTTATTCAGTTAAATAATTTTCACAGACTATCAGATTAAGTTAGCACAAATTAAATAAACAGAAAACACTCACTTTACTGACTTACTGAATCTGATTTTACATTATTTTCTCAAAGAAAGTATATTCAATTTAAATAATTTTATTCAACAATCTGAGATTTTTGCATAATATAAATCCAAAGACAGAAAAGGATGACACTGTCAAATCCATTTCAAGTGACCAATTTTTGCCTGATAGAATAAAAGAGATTACATCTTTAATTTCTTGTAGGCTCAATCTAGAGTATATTCACAAAAGATATGCTAAATTTTCATTGTTGAAGCTCCAAACTAATTCTTCTTTTTAATAGTCAGTTAAAGTTCTAAAATTTGAACAAACCACCCTCACCGGCGTATGATGTGTTCAGGCACATGGCCATGGCAGAGTTCTTGGAGTGTCAAGACACCCTCCTTCTTAGCAGTTTCAACTTCAATGTAAGAAGAGCTAAGAGAAGCTTTGAGCAGCGTGTGCTCACGAATGGAGTGAACCATACCATTCATACTGACAACAAAGGTGTGATTGGGCCGGTTGGGGTATAAATGATGTGGACCATATACTCTGGCAGTCCATGAAAGAGAGTTCAGCAGTGTGGCAGATAAACAGGCCATGGAGGAGCAATAGGGAGATCAATAATCAGAGACTTATCTACAGTAAGATACGCATCATTTACCCTGAAAATATTCATAAAGAACTCCATAAATTAACCATCTACTAGTGTAAGTGAGATGCACAAGTTTTCTTGTAAGCTAATCTAAGACAATTTAATTTAGTTTAAATAACTTCAAAAGAACCCATAACTATAACATAAACTAACTGATGCTCAAGTGCTCAGCTTCATGTTAATTGAACTTTCATTAAATGAGCTTAACCAAATGTCACAAGATGTTCGTAAACGTAAAAGGACTTATACATCACTTCATATACCACAATCCAAGAGTATTGGTAACTATTATGAAGATATTATCTTTAGAGTTGAGAAGATAATATCCCCCCCGCTGAGTCACTTGAAGAGTACTGCTAGGGGTGCGCTTAATAATGTCTCATATCGTCGCGCAATTTATTCCTTTCTTCCATCTTCTACATCGGCCCTCATTACTATTATTTACAAAATATAGTGGAGACTGCTTGTATCATATTAGTACTTTCCTCTCATCTCCTATATATCTATTGAGGTCACGTACATAGCACATGACAATGGCGAGACTTCCTTCTGGTTACTCTCTAAGTCAATCCTAAATGGTCTCCCCATGGTAACGCGCGTAAACCTGTGTATCTGTCTAACGGACCCCATAAGAGCTGGCTCTAAGCAAATGATAGGTATGATGAGAAAATTAGACTTACCGAGCCCAACCTTAGCTGGGCCTCCAAGATGGTTTGAAACCGAGTGTATACTTGTTTAGACTTAAGGTGCACTTGGAATTCTCATGGAAAGAAGAAAGAACTATGCCTTCGTGAACTTGGGAATTGTCTATAATCAGCAAGTAAAGAGTATAAGAAAACGTGGGTGGTTAATTTGGCACTGTTGACTAGCCTTGATTTATTAATGGTGCGCAGCTCGAGCAAGAGTTTCTAGAGCTTGATCTATCTCTATGCTGCTCTCTCTCTCTAACGTCGGAAGTATACCTATGATACTGCGTGGACAGGATCATCTGTGAAATGTCCTTTACGTGGTGTGGATATATTGTTGCCTAGTACAATTCAATGCAATTTTTGTCACTGTATTATGTTAATCGAGGCATTGAGTAGAATCTAAAACTGGCAATTAGGAGGATATATGACAAACACTTCAGAGTACGCTTTCGTAATCAAGTTCTCAGACTAATTTGTAAATTTTTCTTATATTTTTTCAACTTTTTGTATGATTTTGTATGTGTGATTAGGACGGAGAGAATTACTGACAAGAGGCAAAAGAAATATTGAAAAATTTTGAATTTTTATTATTCAAAAAAAGAGAAATATGAGAAAGGGTCGTCTATGGGGCCGAGTGCCATTGCAGCACGCCTGTGTGGTGAAACGATGCACGGCAGTTCATAAGTTATTGTCGATATTTATTAATTTGTGATTGGGAGATGAGAATATATACTATCTTCTACACAAGAACTATGCCTAGGGCGATGGACCCTTTCCAGCTCTTTCTCGTCTACCTACCCTGATTCAGACTCAAGCAAATCCTCATATCTAAAAGTCATGAGAACTACACAAACCCTAACCATGATAATTTTATGATATTGATGCTTTTAAGAGACAGAAACAACTCTCCTCTATGCACACCATAAATCTAGATCGGTGATATTATTGTAGATTTTTACAAGAGTTTTTTGTAAGTGTGTATTAGGGAAGAAAGTATATGGAGGAGGGGGTCTGAATATATTCATGATACATTTAATGGAGTAGGGGCTATACTGCAGCGCAGAGAAATATGCTAAATACAAAGCACTCTAATCTAAGAATAGATTAAATCCAAGGGGGAACGCCAAGAGCCTAGGACGGATTAATGCCCAATCACGACATATGGGACATAAGATAATAAAATCATGATACATAAAATACAAAAAACGTTGTTGTGGTGGGCAGCGGAGTGAGAGCACAGCCTTTAGTCGATCAGGCTGCATGCCGCTTCGGACGTCTGGTGCAAAAGGTGTAGCACATAGCAATGGGCGCTCCGCGTAGGTGGGCATTTGGCTATGCGCCAAACGTGCCACGCCTGCCCCAGTTTTTGAAGTCACGCGGCTATCAGAGACCCCTATTCCATATCTCAAGCTTGCACGATGACTGACTCTCATTTACTTCGCTGTCCTATCCCTCATCTAGCATGATTTATGTGTCACACTCTGCTGTCGCTAGGACTCCCCTACATACATTATAGCCAGGCTGCCACACATAATTGTACTTGCCTTTCAAACAAAGTGACATTGCATTCAGAGATAGCCTGTAGAGGCATAGGTCGTGCTATCCAGACTTGTCAAACTAGACTTAATTCTTTCAAAGCGAGCTTGAGCTCCCTATTTATCAGTTAACCATAGCTATTGCTAAATACGGGATGGATGTTGAGGAGTCAAGCGACGTAACTAATCTTCTAATATCTCTGTGATATTAGTATGTAGATTCTCATATTACATGTTTACGCAAAATAGCCCTCCAGCGTAACCGCTTATATGATGTTTAGTATTGTAGTAGTTTGATATAACATCCGCAACAAGTGGTCGTCCAGAAGCCTCTCTGTCAGTTCTTGGTGGTCTCTTACAACCTACTCACTATGTGTAAGCACACATATGAGAGACTACATCGAAAAATTACCAATTCTACACAGCCACTGTGCAGCACTGAGACCAGATCATACACAAATACGAGACATAGACGCCTGTTGCACGATTCTAAGCATTTCGCTTGCCGTTATACACATCTTACGCGTCGCAAGCGTCAAACAAGAGCGAGATCCGAGTTAACAATATTCATATTCACATAATCACTCAAAAACTTATAAATATAAATAATCTCATCATACTGTATACTTTTGTGTCCTTCTCATCCCGCTTCTATGATGTTGTGAGGAAGCAAGATCAATAGTAACCATTCAGCTCGTATACTTATCTCAATGCCGATTGCTTTATGTGCTACGCACTAGTGAGATATACATCTTCACGGACGATTACAAACTGGAGAAAAACGTTTTCCTGCTGCGTGTGAAGTTATTCCGCCGTCCACATCGTGCCAGGGTACAATGGATATCTACGGATATTAGCCCGTGTGGATTCTGATTGTAATGTCGTGCTGAGAGATATTCTTCTGGATGCGGACCTGTTGCATAACCGAGACCACACAAGAAAGAGACGACAAGATCCTGAGTCAGGCTTCTTTGGATCCATAGGATATCGCTCATCTGCGACGGGAATAGGTATTCCTGTTGCGTCCATATGCACGCGACGAGGTATGCACAGATAAGCTGGATGTGTAATGCGTCGACTATGAAAAGAAATATTTGATGTCCTTATATAGCTAATCTATAGCCTGCGTCTTATAATCGTACACTAGCTCTGGAAGGACAATGCAATTGCAGGCTTCAAGACTAGCAAGTCATGTGTAGGAAGGCTCATCATATGGTCTGTCAGATATGGTGATCACACAGATGTCAAATGGGAACAGTGAGATCCGTGGGGCGACAAACCTTCATGCCGCAAATCATCGGCGCTGTAGCTGTAAGCTATATCTCTATTGGACGAAAAACGAAGACGAGGTGATCACATGCCTCGTCCCACCAAGTACGAGCAGCCAGCGAAAAGATGGTGGTCGATCGCCACCGAGACTGTGCGTCTGGAGAAATTCTCTAGATCAGTCTGGGCTGTCATTGGAGCAATCTCTGCCGTTGCCACCACGTACGGCGGTTGGAGGTGGAGAGATTCTTGTTGTTATGTTCGATGACTATGTTGTAGCTCTAACATTGTAGGAAGTGGATTAAGTGGAATATATCAGATTGGTCGGTGAGCCGATTTTGTCTAACAAAGTCCCAATACAGATTGATATGTGCAATTTAGATTTGAACTATCAACTGTAGTCTGATGTTCATAATTTACCTAAATACCGACAGCTTGCTAAACTTCGAATCGTGATAGGGTACATAGGTATCTATATCATTTACAAGAAATAATCCCTCCCCACACCAATCACCCTTCTGTCTTCTGTACCTCCTAGGAATTTAAGCTTATATCAAATGCAAATATCTACACTCAACTTGCTGAGAAAAGTTGAAAAATTGAATCAAAATACAGAAAGCCCACAGACTTGGGAGTGCGTCAACAACATACAGTGAAGAAAACTCGCCAAGCCCTAGATATCGCTTAGAGATAAGCAGCAGAAATGCATTTCTGGACAAGAGGCAAATCTCACCCGCGAAAACTATAGTCTATTCTGCGCAGACTCAGAGTTGCGCTTAGCAGGCCGATCACAAGAACATGACACCTCTCAGCTGAGCGCACATTTGAAGGGAGGCAACAGCATTTCTAGCTTTCTGGTTTGGCATCATTTGAGCTCCAACTGACTGCAAGTTTCCTGATCACCTAACCTAACAAAACCTCTTTCAACATCTGGAGCAACTAGTTGGCTCGGTAGTCTATCTCTCTCTTCATTTCGGGTCGGATGTGGTTAGAGGGCCGGCGCATGGATTAGAGGCACCTCTAAGTCGACAAAGCGCGACCTCAGCGGGTTCAAACTGTGTGCATATCGAAAAAGTGACTGTGCAGCGACGGGAAACATGGCAGATGCAGAGGATGTACCAAAAGGACAGACGGCTGGAAGTAGTAAACATGGACCAAAAATTATACGGTCGTCCTGTGCGTAGGGGGAGACTGAATAGAGATAAACTCTTTTTCAATAGCCCCACAAATAAATACAGACAATCAACAAATCAAATCAATCAAAACACAGTAACAAAGATGACTACCCCTACCCAAAACACACTAAAAAATACAAATCCACAACTTTAAGTATCTCAACAATACAAGGTAACAAACGGCGTAAAAAACTCCCCCAAGACGGACATTTTGCAAGGCACAAGTTATACTTTATTCAGTTAATGCTGAAGTCTTTAGGTAAGTCATTATTCCTCGAGCAACACACCAAATGGATCGAGACACAAAGAACCTGCCAATCTCAATTTTAGCATCGACACAAGTAGTACATGGCCAGACACGACTAAGATCTGTCAAGCTCCTATTAGAGAGATATAATATCTCAAAAGAAGGAAAAAATTAAGTATAAATATTATAACATGATGAACTCAAATGAATAGCAAAACAATTGAGGCAAGTTAAAGCCAAACATCTGGAAAAAAAACAAAATATAGGAAAAAATGCAAACAAACTATAAATTACCCCCTTCTCATTATGACCAGCACCTGGCCTATGCACATAGACAAAGAAAGGACTTTTACAACGGACCAGAACCAAACAACTCAACAAAGATGGGTAGAACAGGTCAAAGATTTTGCAACTCGTGGAGATCTCACAATCTATCTACACAAAACAAAACTTACTACACATCAAACTAAAACCAAAAAAAAAGCGATGAGGTACACATTTACGAAAGTTGAAGGGAACATACTATCAGCATGGTGAAACCACCAAACACTCGAAGGGGGACTCCATGATCATGGCCGCGATAAATAATTACTACCAATTATAAAACAAAAAGATCTAAAACCAATAACAAAAAGGTTTACTATCTCGCGTCATCGACAACATTCCGCACATCAACTTCTAATCATTCATCGTCAAAATTATAACTCAATCTTAAATGATCGGTCAAGATAAAAACATCTAACACGCTACAATATTTAACTATACTCCTACTGTCTTCCTTAAGTCCTATAAACACAACGTGAATTGATCTTCCTCAAGAAATATCTCATTATAATTGATTATTTTCTACCTACTATTCTTGACTATAAACAAATTCCAATATTTTGCTTGATATTAAGACAATTTAAAAATGATCCCAAAAAACATTGTACACTGTCACAATAAATATACTCTTAAATACAAAAAGGATATAGTACTGATCTATTTCTGAAAAAAAGAAAATAACAAAAAGAAGACTATTAAACGCTAGAATGATACCATACTAAAATTCTAGAACAAAAATAGAATATAACTCATAATCCCAACATTCTTAAACATATAATATAAAAAAAACAAAACCACAATTTCAACTCCCTTCTAAATATAACGTACATATGGAATAGTATCTTTTGATTATACCAGTTACATCGAACCCACCGAAAAAAATCCACTAGATACTTCATCATCAGTGAAAAAATTAAAAACACCATCCAACAAGAACTATTAAAATACCACTAGATATATATATTATAAGTAAATGCATATAATAAAATAACACAGAACGTATACCTAATGATACAAGTACCAGGTCACATCTAGAGTAATGACCCTTATAATATATATAATATTATATATATATATATATCTCAATAATTGTTTTCTATACCTACATGTTCTCTCTCTTATAGGCATGCATTTAAAATAATCATCTAAATGTCTGTTTACCAAGCAACGGGTGACGAGCCACAAACAAATAAAGCCTACATGTCTCGTCTTACTCCAAAAGCGGATGCACATAGGGGGAACCTCAAACCACGCCAAGCTCTTATTAGAACACAGAAGTTCATCTATATACGGGTATTGATCTATAACTGACGACTTCTAAACATAAAAAAAATATTAAGAATATTAGAAAGCATCAGCGATCACATTGGTGGTTACAAATTTGATATATGTTTAGTAAGTTCTCAGTCGGGAACCTATCCCCACCCTATTACATTATTATCTGAAACAATATTCTTGATGCAAACGGTTAAACTGTATAAATGTATATAACAAACCAAAAATAATGCCCAAGTGAATGAATGTATGCTCACCTCACTAACCACCTATAAAGCTGATAATAATAAAATACTTTCTAACTCTATAAAAAAATCATAAATATTTCACCATTTCGAATACCAAGTCTTACTAAAACAGACAATAAATAATTAATAAAAAAAAATCTATCATAAATTAACCTCAACGACAATTCCACATCACACCCAGGATCATCCAAAAAAAACTACATATTATGAGCATCAAATCTCATAATCCCTATTAACAATACAAACATAAATACAAACAAATAAATTACAATAATAAATAATAATATTAAAATTGAAAATTGTTAAAAGAATACAACATTTATTGATTTCATTCCATCAAATTCCTTTGAGATTTTTGTCATTTTTATGAAATCGATGAAATCAAAACACTACTATGAGAAATAGGCACATAATTATGACCTCTAGTAAATTAGATATATTCATTTGGTGTTCACCTTTTTTTTAGATACGTAATTCATGGACTCATTGTATGTCCACATTATACAGATCATGCTTATATCTTTTTAGAGATGGACTTATTATTAAAATTCCACAATTCTAAATATTATTTGAAATAGGATATAAAACACTTGTTATTGAACAAGAAAAGCAACTGTTGTCTCACATCAATCACAATAATTGAACTATCATCAGAAAACATTCGAAATAAATTCGTACTTCTATAGTGAAATTTACATAAATCCATTATATGTTTTGATATATATATATACTTTATATAATGAAAATCTCCCTAAAAACACAATAAAGCACAAGTCGATGTGAAGAACTGAAATAACCTCACAAAACCATTTCTAACATATTTAAATACATAATCAAGATAAGAAAAAAATTATATTGTCGAAACTCAATATTAATCATATGGTCACCTCACTCTACGCATTACCTCAGACTGATCTATTATACTTTGTTACACATCTCAACTTATATATATGGGTAGAATTATCCACAGTATCTATATATTACACCAAAAATTTAGTCATGA
>VALG01010716.1:0-11460 GCA_009835305.1 Ipomoea purpurea
AATTTAAATTCATAATTTTAAAGTCATAGAAGTGATTTTTGGGTTGGCGAGTGTAGGGATAGCTAAAGGTCATTTATATGAATCTAAGGGGTGGCTATCCTTCCCCTAATTGATAAACTTGGTCCCCACAAGGGGTTGTGGTAAAAGTTTTTGACGTGCTAAGGGAAGGGAACAAATGTACAAATTACTTAGCTAATTTGGGGCCAAGCTGGGAGACTAGCGGACTATAATTTGAGAGCATCCACGGATGGCATAGGAAACATGCTTGAAGCAGACGCTGATGGTGAGGACACATAGAGTTAATGTCTAATCTCCCCTTTGAGGGGCGCTGAATACCCGAGAGAGAGAGAAATTTATGATTGTTAGGAATTGGAACAATTAGTTGAGTTCAAACATGTGTTTGTGTGTAAGAGCAATCCCATAAGTGGTTCTTTGTTGATTTTTTCTAAATTTGAAGCTGAGGTAGGAGAGAGAGGCCGGTGAGGAGAAAAAAAGAGAAATTTACTCCTACAAATATAATTTTTTTGTGAGACCCACTGCATACAAAAAAAAAAAAAAAAAAAAAAAAAAAAAAAAAACACACACACACACACCAAGGCTACTCACTTAACCAGCGCGTTGGTCGCACATGCCACGCCCAACACTGCACGCACGTATACTGTACGGCACCAGCTAGGTGCATAAACAAGAATTTAATTATTTAAAAACAAAAAACTTTTTGTATTCTTTTTTTTTTCCTTCTTCTAAAAACTTGTGAAAACACCAACACTAATACACTTGCTCTAACATAGCAACATTATATTAGACTCCATATATATGTACGTGAGTTGATAAATGTTGGGAGAAGAGTTGATAAATGTAACTCATTACAACCCCATCACTCTTGCTGCATTGTGATTCGCAGCAACATCAAACTCCATGCCTATGTATTAATTTAGAGTTTAAACCATAATTTAATGATATATACATAAATTTATCAATTAGCTAGCATTGATGTCTCTTAAATTGTATTGTAATAGTCAAATTCAATCCAAAGGGTGAATGTATCAATATTCTTGTTCCGAACTGAAAAAAAATAAAATACATTTATTGTTGAATTCAGATTATTTTAAAAATAAAAAATCATTATTGAAAATGTCGCTAGACGCTCCTCAGGCGTTCGGGGATGCCTAGCGCCTAGGCGGGGATTAACCGGCGCCTAGGCACCCGTGTAATTTTTATTTTTAAAAAATTGTTTAATTTTTTTTTTAATTTTTTAAGAATTGATCATTATAAAGTATTTAATATTTTAATAGTTAATGCTAGAATATTAAATATTAACTAAAAACATCTGGAGTTTGAATAATTTACGGTTATTCGTCAAAACGATGTCGTTTTGAGTGAAATAACCCTTTGTAAAAAAAATGAACAATAGCTAATCGGCCGACTGGACGACCTAGTCAGTGCCTAAGAGGCCTAGGCAGTCAAGCACTTAGGCGGTCTAGGCTAGTCAGCCTCTTAGCTGGCCAGCCGCCTAGACCACCAATTATGGTGATACGCTAGGGGCTGGCCAGCGCCTAGGTGTCGATTAATCGGTGTCTAGGCGGGATTTTTGCAACACAGTAAAAATACAAATTTATAATATTTGAAATACAAAGTTTATTTTAATTTGTTTTAGTGAATTTGATTTTTTGTATTAAGAGGGAAGTTTGGGGGGAAGTCATAGTGCAGGTGTTTATGGATTGAATGATAAGCAGGTTCTCCGCACGTGGTGTCTGACTCAGGGGACTGTCCATTGTCCAACCCACAATTAAAAGGACTCTGACTCTCCATTAATTGTACTATATGGTACCACCTTTAAATATTGAAGAAATTCAAATTTTCCTTTCTCAAAATTACCCTTATATCCTCATCAAACAACTATTTTTTTTCCTCTCTAACCCTTCCTTTCCCATAGTTATATATATATATTTTCCATTTAGTGATTATATTTTTTACTAGATTTGTCCAATAAAATGTATAATGTATATATCGCCCTTCGAATATAAAAGAAATCTACAAATTTAATAAAAGTCAATAAGTTATCGCCTTTACGCAAACTAAAGAAGGTTGGTGTAATTGGTTTATCGAAATAAATGATTCATAATTTTTGATTTTAGTATTTTTTAAATTTTTCTTATTTACCTTTCTATTATCATCACTTACTTTTCCTAAATAACTCTTGTATTTAGTAAACAGAATATTTTATTTAACTTTTATTAGTGTTAAACTTAGATTTTTATAAAGAAGGTCTTTAGGTTCAAACCTCATCTTAATAATATGAATATGTTAAAGGTATTAAAATATATAATATAATTTAAATGGAACTTTGTCAATTAATTACAATCACGCATTCACATTGATGAAAATGGTTCCTTCACGCATTCGCATTGTGAATATATTACAACACAGATGAAAACTATGTCTATTTATCATTGTCTTTTTAGGAAGAAGGATTTAGTTCCTTTTTGAAGGTGCACTGCGCCAAGGCACTAAAAATTGCAGTGAAGCACACTAGGGGACTAATCGAAGTCAATAATTCATTTCTGACGGAAAGTGGCAACAAGAGAAAGCATGGATCACGCAATTAATAGGGTGTTGTTTTGCAAAAATTATGCTTAGGGTACTATCCTAAGGCTAGGTGAGGGTGTTTCTCTCTAAAATTGTTATTGCACCAGTTATCCAACATTTCTGTTAATGGGCATAATTATACCAAACAGGTCATATATTATATATATATATATTATTACTAATATAGTATATATAATTACTATTATAGAAAATCAAAGGAAAGAAACTTCATTAAATCAAATGTTCAATACAATGAGGAATATAGAAAACCAACTAAACGAACTAGTATGAGAACGAGCATCTCCTCGCAAGTCGCAAGAGCGTGAGCAAACTTGTTCACTGATTGAGAAATAAACTGAAAAGACACTACTTCAAAGTGTTGACGAAAATCACGGCATTCACTAATCACACATCCTGCGTAAGAAAAATCCGACAAAGCACCATTAATGAGACCACCCACTGCTTGACAATCAGTTAATCCAACATTTCTGCACATGTCATATATAGTTATGCATTTTTGAAATGTTTACTTTTATGAAAATTTGATAATCTTGCAATTGATATACGCCAGGATACCGAATGTTCGTTTATAAAAATTGTGCACCTTAATTAAGTATTACAAATACACACCTTAAGTAGTAAAATCGTGAACCTTAAGTATTAAAATGGCACACCTTAAGCATAGAACTTAATACACCTTAAGTTTATAACTGATGCACTTTAAATGTTAAAATGACGCATCTTAAGTGTTAAAAGAACGCACATTAAGCTAAGGAAAGACGCACCTAAAGGTTTAGAATGACACACCTTAAGTTTCAACAAAAAACGCACCTTAAGTTCTCAACTGAATAACTGATGCACCTTAATCACAGAAACCTCTCACCTTAAGAAGGAACATGACGCACTTAAGTACAAAAACTACGCACCTTAAGTTTGACCAATTCGGAAAGTGACCAAATTGTCACATCGTTTTTTTAATCCTTGTTAATCCTGGACGTTACGTTAATTTTAGCAATATCAATAACTCTCATCTCCAGCGCATGTTCACCTGGACATAGCATTCACATTTGATCTCTAACCCCCCCCCCTCTCTCTTCTCTCTCTCTCTATATATATTATATATATATATAATATATATATATAATAAATACACACACACACAACACTAGCGAAGCAAATATACAATGCAAAGCAACATAGAGCGAAAAGGGTATAACACATGAACAATAAAGCTAGGTATAAATAAAAAAACGAAGATCAACAATAATGTGTGTTCGTCTTAACTAAAAGGTTAAGTGACTTAACTATGATACTAAATTGAACGATGTAATTATTTCAATTAAAATATTAAATTAATAGTTTGAATTATACATTTATTATTTATATTATATTTTCAATAATTCATAGAAAGACATTTTAGATGAACCAAAAGACATATAAAAGAAATGTTTTAAAGGCTTTTGATACTTTCTCATCATTTAAATTCTTAGAAAAATTTTTTCGAATGTATTTGATGGAAATAACTTTGCAGGAAAAATTAATTAGCATGTTTGTTATCCTAAAAACATTAATTAAATTACCTAGAAAATTAATTAGATCTTTGGTTCATTTAAGCTTTCCTATGTTTTTTTTTTTTTAATCTCTAATATAATCTTGTTATATAGAAACATTTAAAAGAAAAAAACATAAACGGATAAATTGAGAGTTTAATAAATTAGTGTAAATTAATAAACCATATGCCAAAAATTACAGTCTGCAATAAATATTCAAAATTCTAAACAGTACGTATGTAAAAAAAAAGTGTTGAGACAGACATTTTTTTTCGATAAATAGTGTTGTTATCCTTTGCACTTTGTGTGAGAAACAATTTTTTTTTATATATATTTCTAATGATTTTTAACCTAACACCAAAAAGACAAATACGTAATTGAATAAATTTTGTAAATTTTAGTCATCCGGAAAAAGAATTCTACCTCCCCTAGGTGTGATTTTCTTTCCTGATGTTGTGGAATTAAATTTTCATTGATTCAAATTTTTTTAAGTTAAAGGTTACACCAAAAGTGAGATAATTTTTTCACTTTTTAAATTTTTATGAAAGTTTGAATTTCCTGACTACCAAACACCCTATTATAGTTATAAATGAGAGAGAGAAAATCATAGGTGTGGATGAGATGAGAAAATATGTTTTATTTTAATAGAGAACCTTATTCTATAAGTGATTATATATGAAAGTTATTGATAATTTTGCCACTAACTTTGTATTTTCTATTTGGCATTACCATTAATACTAAATCTAAACTCACACACAAAATAAATTGTGAGTAGCGCAATCAGTCCACCGTTAAGATACTAGCTAGGCTTCATATTACCTCTATCATCTCTCGACCTTTTTTTCAATTATGTTTTTATTGAAATTCAATCCCGGACCTTTTTCACATTCATGTTTTCAGTAAAATTTGAACTGCCCACCACATTGTCGCTTCAGTTGTGATATCAAGTGAGTCCATGAACCATTATGCTATATAAAATATATACATATATATAGAGAGAGATGAATATAAATTGAGAGATACTGGGGTGTTTTAGGATTAAGACGGCACGTAAATAAATAAAAAATAAATAAATTATACAGTGGATAAAAAAGAGATTGTCAATCATGTAACTCTCATCATTGTGTTTGTTGTTAAAGCTTAGCACTCTCTCTTTCCCTTCATAGCTCCCACTCCTCTCTCTCTCTCTGCTGTCATTCAAGAAGAGAAAACCTAAAAAAAATCTCAAAGAGAAAGAAAGATATATAGCAACAAAGCAAAGCAAAGCTGTATATATGTATTGTAGTTATACATACATGTATGTAGTAGTACTCCTAGCTAAAGCTATCTAGCTAAGCTTAACCCCCCCCCCCCCCCACCGGTCAACCCAGATCGAGATCCTCCATTGAATTGAAGCTAAGAAGTTTTGTCTATCATGGAAGCTGAAAATAATGGCGGCGCCTCAACTTTCCACTACAATTGCTAGAGAAAACAGAAGATATGTCCACTGCTATAATTCCTTCTCCACAGGTGAACCAATTGCAGGATTTGAGCAAGAAAGTCCGGCGAAGAGGGCTCCACGAAGGACCGGCACACGAAGGTGGACGGGCGGGGCCGCCGGATATCATGCCGGCGACCGCCGCCGCTAGGGTTTTCCAGCTCACCAAGGAGCTGGGACACAAGTCCGACGGCGAAACCATCGAGTGGCTGCTCCAGCAAGCAGAGCTCGTGATCGCCGCACCGGCACCGGCACCATCCCGGCCAACTTCACCTCGCTCAACATCTCCGTCCGGAGCTCCGCTCCACCATGTCCGCTTCCTCCCATCTACGCAACATCAACAGCTACTTCCACGGTTACTCCCAGTTGCGCCTCATGGAGGAGTCGCAGCGGCGGATATGCTCGGACTCTCGTCGGAATATTCCCCGCCGCCGCGCGTTGGCGTTGATTTCGGGTTTGGCAATAACAGCAGTAGCGATGAAGTGAATGTCGCCACCATGTTACAAGCCAAGCAAGAGGCGGCCGGGGATCGCCACCACCCGCCGGCGTTACACAACTACATGTCCGGCCCGGGAAGCTACATGCTGCAATCGAGCTCCGGCTGCATTCCGGCCAGCCAGGGACAAATTCCGGCGACCACAACGTTGTACAGATGGGAAATAATCATCCTAGTAATAGCGGCCACGATCCGTGTTTGTGGGCATTGCTAATCATACTAATAATGCCCATGCACCAATCCTAATAACGGCGGCGGACTGCATTTGATGAACTTCCCGACGCCGGTGGTGGCAGTTAGCAACGCCGGCGGCACGGTGGCGGAAGGCCAGCCCACCGGCATGTTCACCGCCACACTAAATGGTTTTAGGTCATCAATGGATGATAGCCGGTAAGGTAGGAACTAAACACTCCACATTCCTTTCCTTTCTAAGTAATTAATAATTATATATAATCAAATCAATCACAAAACAATATAATAATAATAATAATGTATGGCTTGTTAATTACTTGTTAGTTTGCTTAAATTTCCTTTTATAATTTCATAATATATAATAATATATAGTTATTAGTGTTATGAAATATGAAGTTCCAATATTGAAGGTAATTATATATATTGTTATATATAAATTGAGGGTGACATTTCATTTTCTTAATGAAATTAAGAAAGTGCATGCGATTTAATTATATATGTATTATTTAAGGTTTTCCGATCTTTTCTGAGTACTACTGATTCTGTTACAATACAGTATTGAAGCACAAATAGTCAATATTGTCCCTTATTTAACATAAGTTTGCATAATTACAATATAGTTTGATCTTGAGTTACTCATAAACTTAATATTAGAATATATTTTTTTCGAGAATTGTTGGCAAAGTTAGCCTGAAATTGGGTCGAATATAGAGCTACTTTCATTTTTGTTTTCATAATTATCAATTTTTCTATATATAATGCATGACTATGAAATTTATGCACGCAACATTTGTTATTCCGACCAATTCTTCATCCATCTTTATTCAAAATAACCAAATGTAGCAAAAGTTTGATATTATTATGCACAAATTAAATGAATCGATTCGATGTAATAACAACTTAGAAGAGTTACAATAGTCGGAAGACTAAAAGTGTAAAACACTTAGCTTCTCGAATATATGTTAAGGAATACAATTGAATATTTTTGTGTAATTTTTTTGGTCGAATATCAAGAAGCCTATGATTTAATGGCATAAGATTAAAATGTTATGGTAAGATTAGCAATGATGATCGTAAAATTATTGATATCTAAAATTAGAAAGTGGTGTATGTTCAATCAATTATATAATGTATAAAAGTTATACATATTCCTTGCTCTACTATTGTTAATTTAAATAATCTGAATGTTTACAATTCACATTACAATAATATAATCCAGTTCAATATGTTTTTCTCTTTTGGTAAAAATAAAGGAAAATGCTTATTTCCTTTTATGTTATTACGTCTTAGAATCCCTCATTGGTATTATTTAATTGAAGGACCCACTAAATAAAAGAATGTTGAATAATCAATACATTTTCATTGGTGAAAACTTAAAAGAATGATTTAGTATTTTTTTTATTTTTTTTTTTAACTCAGACGGTAAAAAGAAAAGTGAAAATGGTATTTTTGAAAAACCTAGCAAAGTACAAGCTAGTGAATACACAAAATCTCGAACTCTCACACTAATATAAATATTGTTTATATATATATATATATATATACTATATATATATATATATATATATATATATATATATATACTATATGTTATATATATGAATAGTTTTATTTTTTTTTGTTAGATCATGAGGTGTCTTGAGTAAGTCTTAACTGTAGGAGACACCTTTAAGCCTGTACTATACTGAGATTATTCTCATTCGCATTGGGCCGACTCAATTAAGGGGCAAAGTGCTGGCCAGATTGATTTTTTCCATATGAGATGGGGTTCAAACTTCCGGCCTCTCTTAAGGATGAGATGCAGCCACTCACGTCAACCAAACTGATTGAATAGTTTAATTTATTTATTATCCCAAAAGATTGAATCCCAACCTCAAGGGTCCTCAATACCTTGGCCGACATAGCATTTGAGATAATATAAATCACGGTTACTCAATGGTTCAGTAGACAGGGCAAATGCCGATATACTCAAGGGATCTGCCACTTTGAACATAATCCTTACACTGTCACTATCGAGGCTCGAATATTGGTCTCTTCTCACAAATACTGTCTACTGTCTACTGAACTAGTGAGTTAAAGGGTTGATGATATACAAGTTAGGCTTATAAGAGCATCACCATCAATGGAGAATGTAAAGTTATTAAAAAAATAATAGCCATGTAGGGAGAGAGAGAGAGTGAAGAGAGAGAGGATTGGGATTCCTTTGCAAGAAAGAAAATAATGTCAGCATAGTGGGTCCCATATTCATTTTGGACAACTTGCGCCCAGCGGGCGCATCAGGCGCTGACAGTGGCCTGACAGATATATATATTTTAAATCAGTTTTATTTTTATCCTCCTCTCCTATATTATTTTTTCTAATCACACTTACAAAAACGCTCAAATATCGCGCACTGAAGATCAACTACTCTGAATGCTCTAATTAATTTGCTTTTTCAAAACAAGTCCACTCAAACAATTTAATTTGTTATTATATTACCCGACAGAACATGTCTTACGTACATTGTAAAATTAGTTGTCCTGGTCTAAAGTTCAATGATTAATTTGTTAATTGACGGTTTGTCGTTTCTCCATGATTTCTAATTTTATATCATATCCATCCATAAGCTTCAAATTCCAATTTCATTATAGAGAGTTGATAAGGATATTTGAAATAATTAAAATTTTGACCCCTAAATTATAGGCCGTAGTAACATATTCATTATCACTTTTATGCTCCTAAATTTCTAGTAAAGTGATGTTTTTGGTCTATCTTTAATAATTTGTTAAAATTTACATTATTTATTTATGGTCTACACAAATTCACTACTGTATATTCATAAAATTATTATTTTATGTTCATATTCACAACTTATAAAATGATAAGAATAAAAACTGAAAATTAGAAAACAAAAAACATAAAACATAAAAGTTTCGTTAGTAAACGAGCCCCAACTTCCTCAAAATAATTGTATTCTCTTATTTTCCTTTCTCTTGGCAAATTTATCTGTATACTGTGGTCCATGTACCAGCGTAGACTGAGTGAAAAATGACATCATTTGAAAATTTTCCATTAACCATGGTAGACAAAAAATTCTGTTATGGTCCATAAGTAACCTCTCTCTTTATTCAATTCCATTTTATATACATACGGTAGTTTTATTACAATATCACTAAAAAAACTGAGCACACTGCAAATGTACAGACGTAATAATGCAGTTTTCTTTTTAGGTGAGATAGTTGGTTGGATATTTAAAGCTTCTCTATATACAAAGTTAAAGATCAAAATCATGTGACATTTAATTTAAAATAGATGAGTCTCTTCCACTCAACTACACTATCAAACTATGTCATTTTGACATTGCAAAATGTCATAATGATTGCTTTCTCTTCACTCCACCATCACTCTCTCTTTTGACATAAAAAAAAAAAAAAAGAAAGGAATAAGGCTCAAATAGGCCATCGAACTGCACACGATAATGCAATTAGACACTGACCGAAAAAATCAACAATTAGGTCCCTAAACTAACTAATTTAAAAACAATTAGTCCAATTTCAAGGTTTCCAACAAGTCAATAGGTCACCCTCTAAAATTAATTATTAATTAAAATAAATTTTTAAAGCATAATTATTTTTTAAATTAAAAAAAAAAAAAAAAAAAAAAAAAAGACTCCGGCCGGAGACAACCGTCTCCGGCTAGTTCTTCTTGTCTCCGGCAGGTCCTGTTTGTTCTTTTTTTTTTTAATAATTAATTTTTTTTTTTAATTTAATAATTAATTTTAAAAATTTATTTTTTAAAATAGTTTATTTGGAGGATGACATGTTGACCTGTTTGGAAAACCTTCAAATGGGAAGAATTATTTGAATTGTAGTGGTAGGGACTCAATTGTTGACTTTTTAGGTTCAGTGGCCTAATTAAATTATTGTGTGCAATTGGATAGCCTATTTGACCCTTATTCCAAAAAAAAAAATAAATAAATAAAAATCTCAAAAGACTACTCTTAAATCAACACAATCAAAGAGAAAATGGGCCAATGACAGACCAAAATCAGCTGGCCAAGCAGAAATTCAGAATGATTGACAATATTGCATTGCATTGAGTGCACAGTATGAGTATGCAATCCGTGTTGATAGTCAATTTACGGTAACCGACGGTGTTCGGTGCAACAACTATGCCAGCACTCACTTCATTCTACATTCTGAATTTCTTCTCATTTTCACGATCTATCTTTTTATTTATTACCCCAATAATTCCCACGAATTTGCTTCCACATTGCAGTAGTTATCGGAAATTGTACCTTGTTGTAATATACTGTAGAAATCCTCTGTTTCTTGAAGAAGAAATGGGGCAAGTGCTGGGATGGTTTGCTGGATCGCACAAGCGGATGAGCTGGTTCGAATCCGCTGATTCTGATAGTGCGTAAGGTTTGTGGAAATACGCCATTTGGGCTTTTACATTCTGAATTCTTATTTATTTTTTGGTATATATTTTTTGATGCTTAGATCTGAATGTCTGAAGTAGGAGTGAGTCTCCTGAGCTAAAGTTTGAATTTTTTAACAAATAAAATTTGGAGTAAAAAGGTGTTATTTATGATCTAGGTGGAGTGTTCTAACAGTTTAAGGAAGTGCATATTGTTTTATTTTTGTTCTTTGTCTTTAATTTTCTATTGTTATCTTCACTTGTATGTTTTGTTTAAAATGTTAATTTGTGTCTTGAGAGTGTAGTTGAGTAATGTTTTCTGAACTCCACAATTTGACAATGCTAGATAGATCTGGCAGTCTTGATGTTTATTGATTTGAATTCTTGCACTGAGTTAATTAGAGCTCATGTTACATTGTTGATTGGGGAGAGTTAAATTATGCTTTTGAAAATTCACCCATTATCTGCCATTTTCTGATTGAATGCAAAATTCTTCTCGTTTTTAAGATCTTTGACATAGTAGATTTTTGTCTTCTATATGTATGTGCTTCAAAAGACCGTTGTTTCGATTCGAGAGCATTGTGAGGGTGGCTTACTATGTCACACTGATTTGATAATTTGTAGTAGCTTAATGTGCTGATCAAGCCTGATTCGGTATTTTAGTAGCGTAGGAAATATTGGTGGATCTTTTAAATGCGTGATTGGTGTATATCATTGCTTGTGTCACAATTACAGAAGAAAAGCCTTTGAAGAATTGG
>VALG01010718.1:0-20187 GCA_009835305.1 Ipomoea purpurea
TAAAAAAGTAGATAATAATTGTGAATAATGACATATTAGTTAAATTGAATAAATTTTAAAAAGCGGAGTTAGACCATTAATTTTATAAACATTACATACTAAATTTTGATTAAGAGGGGTGTTTGGCAAATAGTTGTTAGTTAATACCTAATAGTGGATTAATTTAGTTGATAGTTATTTACTTGTAGAGAGATATTTGGTAAATTAGCTAATTAGGTGTTGGCTGATAGTTGATTATATATTTAGCTTATATTATTATTATTATTATTTATTATATTATTATTATTATTATTATTATTAATTATTATTATTATTATAGAATTTATATTGACCCTGTTTGGTAAAATAGTTTAGTATATCAACCAATTTTGATTTATTTGATCATTATTGACTATTTAACTTAGTTAAACAACCAATATATTGTTTGATTAATTAACTTTTTTGTAACAGTTTATTGCTTGCTACTCAGAGCAGTTTTTTTCGATCAACTTTTTGAGAAAATCATTTTGTATGTAATTAATTTGCAACTAATTTACTAAATAATTTTCTATAATAAGCTAATGCTATCAACTAGTCAAACTCACTAATTCAATCAAGTAACAACAATTTACCAAACACCCACTTATTTAGTAGTTTGATTCAACGAAATTGTTAAAGATGATCAAATTCTCCAAAAATTGTCGGAATTACATAAATTGATAATCAAAAGCTACTCAGAGGCCACTATAAATTCAGTGCCTATCTCATCATCACCCCCTCCATCTGCACACGTTGATCAGAAAGAGCTGAGGAAGAGATCCACGAGGAAGCTATCAGCGTCGAAATTTCTTTAGACGTCACCGTAAGCAGCGGCGCCACGGAGTCTCCCCGATCAAGGAGCTTGATGCCAATCATTTTCATCTTCAGAAACGACTAAGGTCGCTGCCTCTCCTTCACTAAATTTTCTGAATTGAAGATTTTATTTCCTAGGGCTGGTGTTTTTTATCATTTCTGCTTTGAATTCCTGGCAGTTACAGATACACAATTGCATACATACAGCTTTTGGTTACATTTACTCATTAGACGTGAAGACATCTAATACTTCTAGAGTTTAGAACAGCTGTGGCAGATGGAGAGAAAAACAATGAAGCTCATCAACTTCAAACGTTTGATTTTCTTATGCCTAATGTTGTCTACATTGTTTAGCACTCATGAATGTAAGTGTATATTTTCTCCCTGTCTTCCCTTTTCTTTGGGATGAATAACTTTAATTTCTGTTGGTATATTTTATTTACAGGCAAATAGCAAGAAACGGAGAAGCCTAAATGTTGATTTTGTTTTTAGTTTGAAAAGCTGCTCGTTGGGCCATGCTGGCACTGTTTTACTACAGATTTTGGAAAACGAAAGAAAGTGCGAGAAAGAATGTTTGTGAGAGTCACAACAAGCTTCCAGTCCGCTCCGGTCCTTACACCATGGACTGGGTTAACAGTTGCACTGTGATTTGTGCACGTGTATGTGGTTTATGTATGATTTTTGTGTTTTGTATTGTAATTTTAAAGTGTGAACTTATTTGTAATTTAAATGTAGAATGTTTTGATTGTTTCAGCTCCGATCCATAATATTTCTAGTCTATTTAACAAGTATTATCCCTATTCCCCTTAATAAATGAACACATTCTATGTTTTAACTGCCATGTAGTTTTTCTTCACTTACTCATTTTCCGAAGGAGGACATGGCCCAACAAAGCTAGATATTGATGGACCTAATGCAAGGGGGTAAATTGCTTTGCTCAATGTCCCAATTTTGTTATTTAGCTTAGCAAGTTCAGTAGTATGCCGTCGTGTCTTCTCCGTAGATTGGTGCGCTGAATTCATCCACAATGGGAGACCTCTGATCTGGAGTTTATGATAAATATCAACACACTCATCTGCTTTTCCCAGACGATATAAAATCTGACATTCCAATAGCATTTTCCAGAATTTTCCTCTTGCCCCTTCAGAGTCTCCAGAGCTTCATCTAACTCTTTTTTGTCGATATAAGCAATATGCCTTGAAAAGAATAATACCAATAAGAGAAAAAAGAAGAAAGTGCATGGGGACACACTCTTTCATCCTTAATGGGCTGGACAAGTGGGGAGAGTAATTGATATTTGCCTTAAACCAATTTTAAAACATTCTTACATTAGGTTGCCTCCTTTACTTACTTTTTTCATTTATTTAAAGATTAAATCTTGTTAAATGTGTAGTTCAACAAGGATATGCTAAAGTGAAGGATGATCGGTGAGGTGGGGAGATCTTGTGTTATTGAAGCACTTTAAGGCAAATAATATCATTACATTTTTGAAATTTAATATAGATGTTGAAACGGTGTATGTTGAAACTGGAGTTGTGATACAATAATTTTATTAATGCAGTTTGGGCAAACAACCTAACTGCCAGGCACTTCATCAATTGGGAGAATTTGGGCCTAAATCCACTAAAAGGCTTGATATTCAAAGTTACAACTTTGTTTTTTAAGGAACTGGGATTACACAATATGATATACTATCAAACTAATTGTAACCTAACATTGTATTACTTTTACAGGGGAATTCGGGCTTTTCTTCTCAATGGACTCTCGTGCACTCACAGGATAGGGTATTGAAAGCGTGTTTTATGATCAGTGGGAGCGGGCTCTTTTTATAGATCAGATATTAGAGTATAGATAGATTAAGGACTTTACTAAAAATTCTAAAAATAGAGCAATAAGCATAACTCCTGCGGAAAGCTTTGGACCACTGATCAAAAACAACGCGTATAAATTAATTTCAAGCTCAAACTTTCCGTATTTGTTCCTAGTGGCGTACAATCAAGATTTTTCAAGTTGCATTTCAACTATAATTCACTTATGATGTTAACTTTTTAGCCTTAAATGGATTTTCAAGTTGCCATTTCAAACTATAATTCCTTATGATGTTAACATCTTTTAGGCCTAAATTGGGTTGCAAATGGAACCAGTTTTCTGGTAAAATTAAATGAAAGTTGAATATATAAAAATTCATAAAGTTTAACTTAAGTGCAAGCTTTACAACTAAATTAAATATATATTGACTTAACTCAAATCATACTTATATAAAAACAAAACCCTTAATTTTAACTTCCCGCTCAATTCTTAAAAAATCTCCCTTTCTGATAAAAATATATTATTTTCTACTTTCCTTATCGTACTATATTCTAGGTTAAATGCATGTTCTAATATTATAAAATAGTGATAATACAATTCATATTCAATCTATACTATATAAACAAAAATCCTGAATTTTAACTTCTCGCCCAATTCCTAAAAAATGGACTTCGTTATGCTGTGCATCCGTATGCACCATGCATTGGTTGCATACGATGCAAAAACGACGTCGTTTTATTAAAAACGCGCATCCACTTAAAAGAAAAATCCAGTTTTCAATTTCCCTTAAACCATTTATGTTGTTCATCATTCTAGAAATTTTAGTTCATAGATTCTAGAATTTTAGTTTCATTGATTATGGATATATTAGACGTACCGTGAATCGAAACTGAATTTTTTTTTCATCATGCTGAGATATTCTAGTTCATTCGGTTTATGGATTTTTAGTTCATTCATTCTGAATTTTGGTTCATAGATTCTGAATTTTAGTTTCACCCGATTAGTGGAATTTTAGTTCATTGATTCTGGATATATAGTTCAAAATTATGCACAATATAATAATGTTGTTGCTGGAGAATCGAAACTGATTTTTTTTTTAGTGAGATGCGCGTTTTAATAAAACGACGTCGGTTTATTGTATCCGTTTGCCACCATGCAATGTGCATACGGATGCACAACATAATTTGCCCTTTCTCGCTTTCTGATTAAAAATATATTGTTTTTTCTACTTTCCCATTCGTTACAATAATTCTTAGGTTAAAAATTCCCTATTCTAATATTATTAAAATAGTGTATTCAATTATATTCTAAAAAAATCGTATACTATATATAAAACAAAATCGAACTTTAACTTCCCGCCCAATTCCTAAAAAGTATCTCTTTCTAATAAAATATATGTTTTCTGCTTTCCTATTCGTAGTTAAATCTTAGGTTAAAATTGATGTTCTCAATTATTATTAAAATAGTGTAATACAATTCATATTCAATCTTTCTATTATACTATAATAAAAACAAAATCCTTGAACTTTTAACTTCGCCAATTCGTAAAAAAAATATCTCTTTCTAGGGCGATTGTCAACGGACGAACATTGCATGCTTGTAGTTTGTTTTTTCACTACCTATATATTCCAATGGGCAAACTTGTAATTTGATTAAAAATTGAGGCGAACATAAAAATAAATTAAATGTTAGTAAAAAAATTGCAGCCACATGATTTGGGATCAATGGCCAGGTAGGGTGTCATTTTTTGAGGTGCAATTGGCTACTCCCAATATAAGTATTAGGGAATATACCATCACATATAATTTTGGTAACAAATTTGGTATTTATGTTACAACCTTAATTAATGCTACCACTCCATAGCCATAAGAACTCTTTAATAAACCTTGCACCAAGACTTTTTTTTTGATGGAAAATATTGTTACCAGCCACTAACAAATTATGTTAATATATAATAATGCATTTTTAATTTCTAAATTATTTTTGGAAGTGCTTTTGTTATGTATCAGGAAAGTGCCCTTCCACATGCTTTAGGTTCCTCCGGGATCGTGATTCCGATCACGTTCTCAATCGTGGCCCTCTCTCTCCGCCGTGAGAGAGTGATCTCCCTGGCTTTCTAGGGTATTTAATCTGTTTGTTTGTTCATGACGATTTCATCGATATTTCTGTGTTGGGTACTCACACTCACATTCTTTCTTCCGACAAAATCACACAACGCGCTGATGGATATCAACCAATTAGAAAGACAATGCGCCAATCTATCGCTCGCGGCGGAGGAGGCAGGCGGCTTGGAAGCCCCGGAATCGCAGACGATGCCGGATGAAACGATCCAGAACAATCTGATCGGCCGATTTCTGACGGACCGCCCGATCCGATTCGACCATATGCAACACACAATGGCTTCGGTGTGGCGTCCTGTGATGGGTATGTTTGACATTCCTCTATCGGATGATTTATTTTTATTTCAATTCCCACATCTGAGGGATTTGCAGAGGGTGATCGATGATGGCCCATGGTCATTCGACAACTATCTGCTGCTCTGTGAACCGGTTCCGCCAGGAAGCCGACCAGAAGAAATCGAATTGAATTCGGCTATGTACTGGGTTCAAATTCACGGGCTACCATCGACGTTCGCATCGCAAGAATTTCTAGCAAAAATAGGAGATTATGTGGGCTCATTTGTTGCGGCGGATCCACATAATTTCGGGGGTAACTGGAAGAGCCACTACAGAATCCGGGTGCGCATGACCGTGAAACGCCCCTCAAACGCCGTATGAAATTACTGCGAAGGGACGGCTCCTCACAATGGATTACATTCAAATATGAACGCCTCGGTACTTTCTGCTACTGCTGTGGAGTTCTGGGGCACTCAGACAAATTTTGCAAAACAGTCTACGAGGAAGGCATATTGCCGGAGGCGTTTCCCTTCAGTGATTGGATGCGCGCAGGTCCGCGGAGGCAGGTGAATCCAGTTGGGGCTAAGTGGCTCCTATCATCATCGACACCGCTGGAACCCAAGATGAACACCACTGCAGTCGGCCCGACACCAGACATGATTGTGGCGATGGAGAACACAGCGGGACTCCAAGGGGATCTGAAACGCCGACGTGAAGAGGATGAGGTAGTTGGAACAAAGAGTACTATCGATGTGCTGATGACTGATATGCTTAAACATAAGGAAACGGTGAGCCTGGACGGTCAGGCTCGTCGGGAACAATGAGTCTTTTATGCTAGAACTGCCGAGGTACGGGTGGCACTCGGACAGTTCGCGAACTCTTGGGCATTGTGTCCAAGGAGTGACCCGAATTTGTCTTTTTAATAGAGACAAAAGCAACTGAAGTTCAGATGGAAACACTAAGAATAAAATTGGGTTTTGATAGCAAGGTTTGTGTGGAACGAACGGGATTCGGGGGAGGTTTGGCTTTCTTTTGGAGAATTACCAGCACTGCGTCTCTAATGAGCTACTCCAACAATCACATTGATATGGAGATCTCCATACCAGGGCAGCCAATATGGCGACTAACCGGGTTCTACGGCGAAGCAGACAGAACACAACGTCAAGTGACATGGGATCTTCTTCGGCAACTCAAGGCCAAATCCAATCTGGCTTGGGTTGTTGCGAGGGATTTTAATGACATAGCTTGTTTATCAGAAAAAAAGGGGAATCCACTCTCACCCTTCGGCTCTCATAGAAGTATTCAATGATGCACTTTACGACTGCGATTTAGTTGATTTGGGCATGACTGGAGCCAAGTTTACGTGGGAGAAAGGCAGGGGGACAGAGGACTGGGTAGAAGAGCGGTTGGATAGGGTTGTGGCAACCATGGACTGGATGGAGATTCACGACACAGTGCAGGTTAAAAACATATATACCAATTCTTCTGATCATTGTGCTCTTCTAGTCGATGTACGAAAGGGCCCTGAGCGAGCAGCTATGCGCAAGTTCCGATTTGAGAATGCGTGGCTACTTGAAGAGGGCTGTGCGAAGGTCGTGGACGAAGCGTGGCAGTGTTCTCGAGACTTAAACTTCCAGGATCGACTTGCTAGATGTGGGGAGAGACTATGGAAATGGGGCGGGGAGTATCACCGTCGTTTTGGTGCTCGTATCAAAACGTTGCGACGCATTCTACACCAATTAAAGGAGGATCGCGATCCACACGCAGTTGAACAGTTTGGTGCGGCAAAAGTTTAACTAGAGGGTCTACTAAAAGCCGAGGAAGTCTTTTGGAAACAAAGGTCCAAGCAACTCTGGCTCAAGCAAGGGGATTCGAACACCAAATTTTTCCACCGCACGGCCACTGCTCGCCGTCGAAACAATACTCTGGTGCGCATCAAAGACCACTCTGGCGATTGGGTAGAAGGGCCGGGAATGCAGGCTGAAATAATCAGGTATTTTAAAGATATCTTTGGCGCCAACACTTGTAATACATCCATTTTTGATCGCGTTCGGGCAAGAGTGACTACTGAGATGAATGTCTCCATGTCACTCCCCTTTACGATTGCGGATGTGAAAACAACAGTTTTTGATATGGCCCCGGACAAATCACCTGGGCCAGACGGAATGTCTCCGGCATTCTTCCAACATTTCTGGCCAACAATCGGCCATGATTTAATTCTGTTCCTTATACAGTGTGTGGAACAGAAGCAATTCCCACCCGGGTTAAACGACTCACACATCGTTTTAATCCCGAAAAAACCAGTGCCAGAAAAAGTCTCGGATCTTAGACCGATTGCGCTTTGCAATGTGGTCTATAAAATCCTAGCTAAAATGTTGGCCAACAGAATGAAAGTGGCTCTAGACCATGTTGTATCACAAACGCAAAGTGCTTTTGTGCCGGATCGGTTGCTCACAGACAATATAATTTTGGCCGGGGAAGTTGGGCATTTTTTGCGTAGGAAAACAGGTGGGTTACAGGGGTGGGCCGCGTTGAAATTAGATATGGCCAAGGCGTATGACCGGATGGAATGGGCCTTCCTGGAGGGAATGGTTCGGGTTCTGGGTTTTGATAATGGGTGGGTGGATCTCCTCATGTTATGTGTTACAACTGTGGAATATACTATTTTAGTTAATGGAGAGACAGCGGGACTGGTTAAACCCACTAGAGGCATCCGCCAAGGAGATCCATTATCTCCATGCCTGTTCATAATTTGTGCGGAGGGATTATCCGTTCTCTTACAGCAGGCAGAAGCTCGAGGGGATGTACATGGGGTGAGGGTGGCTTGGGGTGCTCCGACCATCACTCACTTGTTTTTTGCTGACGACAGTCTCCTTTTTTTCAGGGCAAATGAACATGAAGCAAAAATTGTTAAGGACTGCCTTGATGTGTACAGTTCGGCATCTGGCCAGCTAATCAATTATGACAAATCCAGTGCTGTTTTCAGCTGTAATATGACAGCTTCTTCCCGAAATACTGTGACAGATTTAATTGGGGTGCACGAGGCTACGGATCTGGGGCGTTATTTGGGTCTCCCGTCAGTCTTGGGTCGAAATAAGATCGCTATATTCCGTTACATTGAGGAGAAGGTCCGAGCAAGAATTGGGTTATGGAAACATCGGCTATTTTCGTGAGCAGGTAAAGAAATTCTGTTGAAGAGCATTGCTCAATCCCTCCCAATTTTTACCATGTCAGTTTTTTTACTACCTATGCGGATCTGCGACACCCTGGAGAAGATGTTTAATCGATATTGGTGGGGTGGCGGGGAAGCAGGAAAACGAGGGATCCACTGGCTAAGCTGGGATAGGCTTTGTGAACCAAAGAAGAAAGGTGGACTCGGTTTTAAGAAACTACACGATTTTAATCTTGCCCTGTTGGCCAAGCAAGGATGACGCATAATGGCAGCCCCGGACACACTGGTGGCTCGGGTCTTGAAGGCTAAGTACTTCCCGAAGACGGAGTTTTTGGAGGCTCAGATAGGTACGAACCCAAGCTACATTTGGCGCAGCATTTTGGCCGGACAACAAGTACTCAAGTTGGGCGTGGCACGTCGAATTGGTGATGGACGTGACACAAAGATATGGGGCTGTAATTGGCTTGCGGGACAAACCGATTTGGCTCTTGTAACGTCGTGTGTGGATGAGCTACGAGAGGCCAAGGTAAATGGGCTGCTCGATGCCAGGGACCAATGGGATGAGGACATCATTCGTGATCTTTTCCTTCCAGCTGATGTGGTAAGAATCCTAGCTACTCCTGTTCATACTCAGTACCGAGACTGTTGGCGTTGGGTGGGGGATATCCAAGGTAAATACACCGTTAAACGCGGTTACCACTTGCTTCGAGAAATATCATCCCATCAAGCTTGTGTGTCCGATTTTCATGCCTGGGGTACACTTTGGACACTGCCTATACCGACAAAAGTCAAGAACTTTTTATGGCGTTGTGCCCGTAACATTCTACCCGTACGGGATAACCTTCGAACCAAACACGTATGGATTGGATGTGGCTGCCCGATGTGTGGCTTTGTTTCGGAAACCACTGAACATTTGTTTGGGGAATGCGCGTTTGCACAGGGAATATGGGAAGCTACGGATGTTTTGAACGGCGAATATTTTTGAGGTGATGGATGCACAGATTGGACACTCCACGGTAGATGAAGCAACAACTCTAGCAGCGATCTTTTGGTCCATTTGGTTCGCGAGAAACAATGTGGGTCTGGGACAATAAGACGCCGGATATTAATGCAACCAGGCAAATGCGTGACCGACTGAAGATCAACTGGAAAGATGGATACACTCGTCCGGATAGTCGTAGGACGAGGGCACGTTCTGTGACTGCTAATTGGACTCCACCACCACAAGGCACGATTAAATGTAATACTGACGCGGCGTTGAGAGGGGGAGATGCTTACTATGGTGTCGTGCGCCGGGACCACGAAGTCACTTTATAGCAGCTCGGAGTGGTCGCCTTGTGGCCGAGAAGGACCCGTACGTGGCGAGACCTTGGCGGCTAGAGAAGCTTTGTCTTGGTTGAAAACCAAAGAAGGAACATTATTCTTGAATCAGATTGCCTTAATTTTTGCATGCGTTTAATAAATGTATTTCTGATTACTCGTATGTAGGTCTTATTGTAAAGCAATGCATGGCAATTGCTAATGACTCGGGAACGTTACGGTATCCCATGTTAATCGTTCAGCGAATTGTGTAGCCCACGAATTAGCCCGGGCAACTCATTCTACAGCTGACACAAGGGTGTGGTTTGGTACTCCACCGTCGTGTATTTCGAGTCTTTTGCAGTATAATGAATGTTCTCCTAAAAAAAAAAAAATGATGCCTAAATTGACGAAATAATACCGAATAATTAAAGGATCTAAAATTCAAACCCTTACGACAAGAATCAACACTTTTATAGTCTAAGAAGCAAGAAATCGAAGCTTTTATTTGAAATTTTAGATCCTGGATAGCGAAATTCAATGGAATCGAAGAAGCTCAAACCGTACTTTCTGCAAAATGAAGCCATATTAACCATGAGAAGATCTTCGTAATGAGCAGATTTTTAAGGACTATGTGTATAAGATGTTTCGAAAATGATAGTAGAGAACGGTAGAGATTAGACGGTTATGAGCCTTACATCAATCAATCTGCAACGATTTTCTGAGAGAGAATTAAGTAAATTGAGGCTCGAAGGAACGGTATATATGCAGACACATAGAGAGACCGTCTCTATCTCTCGCCATTAATATAGACAGAGGTGTAAGATTTCCCTAATAATATATATATTATATTATAATATATTAAGGCCTTAATTAAGTGGTGCAATTGACTAGGCTTTTTAAGTGGTCTGGTTGGACTTAATAACTAGTAGTAGTTAGTCAACCAGACTCTGTGCCTAATATAATCCTGGATTGATGGGGATACAAATGGTTGTTGTTAGCACATTCAGTTACCGTACTCAGACCTCAGTAGATACCAAGACCATCTAGGGTTCTGAGTCAGGTCTGAGGCAAAACATGGCTGACGGTCTACCGTTAAGAGGCAACACAACAGGAACATCAACTATGACTGGAGATCGAACACGGCTACGCTTCCGCTATCATACGAGGTTAGGTTTCTCGTATACTATGGTCATATAGTATTGACTATCATATCTAACAAGAGCGACATAGACTAAGCTTGGCCGGATGTGTAAGTGAGATGTGTTAGGTGAGATGTGTTAGGTGAGATGCGAGAGATAGAGATGGTAACTTCTTGAGCCTTCATCTTTTCTTCTAAATATATATATATATATAAGAGTTAATCATCTAATATCCTCCGAGTATAGTGATTTTGTCACGTTTAGTCTTAAATTTTCAAATTGACCCTTTGTGGTCCTTCAACTTTCAAATTTAACCATTCGTGGTTAAGTTAATCATCCATGGTCCTTCAAGTTTCAAAGTTTAACCAGTCGTGGTCCTCTTGAGATGACCATGGTTGGTTAAAATTTAATAGTTGAAGGACCATGAGTGGTTAACTTGGACCACGAATGTTAAATTTGAAAATCGAAGGACTAAACGTGACAAAACACTATAGTCGGAGGACCTTAGATGGTATTAACTCATATATATAATATACAAATGTATTGTAAATCTAGAAACTTTCATTTAGTTTATTTTATAAATAAAAAATAAATAAATAAATAAATAAAAATATATATATATATATATATATATATAATATAATATATATATATATGGTGTGTGTGTGTGTGTGTGTGTGTGTGTGTGTGTGTGTGTGTTGTTATAATAATAATATGTAGATATAAACTTATATTTAGAATTTATATATATATTAATTCACATGCTAATTATATACTTCTTTGATGAGATTATTATATCCATATTTTAATGTATTGTTTCCTACTAATGCAAAAATCGAATTACATTTATTTTGTTTGTATTTGTAAGAAATGAGATTTTAATTCAACGAGATATTAAGTTCATTTCAAATCAACGGTTTATCATCCCATCAAAATCAAACTCACTTTATTAGAGTATTCTGAATGTCACTATTTAATAGAAGAATTTTAATATTTTTAATGACGTGACATAATAATTTCCATCATGTTGTGACTCAAAATCCTATCATATCCTATAGCCTATATCATATCCTATATTATAAAATCCTATATTATAAAAAAACTAGATGGATTTGGCCAAATTTTTTGGCTCCAATACCCGCCCAAAAATGCAGCGTCGTTTAGAGAGTCTATTTTTTAAAAACAGAGATAGTATACTCAATTGCGTGTCTTTAATATTTTTGAGAGATGTGAAGACATCATTACAAAATTTAGTCTATTTTTTTTTAAAAAAAAAACATAGATAGTTTATTCAGTTGCGTGTCTTTAATATTTTAGAGAGATATGTGAAGACATCATTGCAGAAGTGTTAATTTTCCAATAATGCAAATAAACACATCTCTAAGAGCAACATACAGTTCCATACTACATTCCAAGAGCTTTTCTAAGTAGCCTGGAGTAGAGATAACATTTTTCATAAATGAAGCAACTATCAAGTTCAACAGTTATAGGAAACAAGAGGAAGATACCATCATCATCTACCAAAGGTTAGACAACAGTTTGGATTCTACATATTCTGTTATATCTTAAATCATAAACAATATGAAATAGATAGATAGAAAAGAACACTAAAACATGTAAATACTAGATTGGTTGTCACCAGGCTTTCAGAACATGTCATAGACTAAAATAATGTCTGGCAGTCATGCGGGTACAAGGGTTTCGATTCCTCGGATGAGTATGATGACTCCCTCCGATCCGAGGTTGCCAATTAAGTTTAGTAGAAGACAATCCCAGTATTGCTTTCATATACCATGGTCATTAACAAAAGTCAATGTCAAACATTATCACATGTGGGGTTATTATTGAAAAAATCGATCTTTGTGTATGGTCAATGGTATGTTGCTGCTTGAAGAATTAGTACTCCAACTGGTTTAAAATTCTACTTTGTAATGATTTAGATCAATGTTGTAAGTCAACAACTAATGTTGGTTAAAAAGAAGTATTCAATATTTGTAATTTTATACTATTGTAATGTTAATACTATTTAAGTATTTTTAACAATAATTAGAAACTTTTATTACTGTTGTTAAAATAATATATTTAAAATAATTATTAAATAATATTTATAATAACCATTCGATTGTGATTTGCATGATAGATATATTTTTTTTTTATGGATTTCTACACACTAATATATACATGTGTTGTGATGTGTGTCGTAGGTTATCATGTGAAAGTATTGAACAAAATATTAATATTATTATATTTTGTATAAAATACTTGGTAATTAAATATTTTGTATTATAACTTTGATATTTAATTACAATATAATGAAAAAAAAAAAGACAATGGACAATGTAGTGAATATAATAAATTAATAAATAAAATTTGAAGTAAGAAATTTTGTATTAAAAAAATAAAGATAATATAACTAATGAAATTATATCTTTTTTAAAATTTTTTATAATGAATAATTTTTTTTTTAAATAATGTCATTATAGACATCTAAGTCTAAATTAATTAAATGCATATGTATTATTTTTTGTTGTAGCTATTAATTTATAATTATAAGAGTAATAAAGTTGTGTACATACTTTCATCCACAATAATGAAATCATTAATTTTTTTTAATTTCCATTCGTTGTTGAGACATATTGTTTTGAGGGTTTGTGAATGACAATTGCTACAATTGTTGTCAATAGAGGGAGGATGATAATAAAATAATTCAAAATATATGGTACAAGATATTGTTATAATTGTATAAAAATAACTTAAAATCTTTGAATTTCATCATAATAAAGACAAATACCAATTTTGGTCCCACAAGTATTAGTAAAATGACAGTTTGGCCACATGTTTAATTTTTACCAATTTTCATCCACGATTATTGTTTTAGTACCAATTTTTAATCATGACTATTATTTTATACCAAAATTCATCACGTCGGTCACCCATCTATTTAGACATCCCGAAATCTAAAAATTTTAAGCTTTTTCGTCATTTTCAACTTAAGATTTCAATTCGAGCATAAATAAATGAATTTAAGCCCTAAGATCGATCTCAATTCACAGTTCTCCTCCTCATCCTAGCTTTAATTTGAGGAAGAAAACTGCGAATTGGACATATCTTAGGGCTTAAATCCTGTTATTCATGCTCAAATAGGGATCCTAATTTGAAAATCACGAAACTACCTTAATAATTCATATTTCGATTCTTAACGAAGGGTGACCGGCGTATGATTTGGCACTAAAACAAATGTGGATGAAAATGTACTAAAACAATAGTCGTGATTAAAATTGGTAAATTAAACATGTGGACCAAACTGTCATTTTGCTAATACCGTGGACCAAAATTGGTATTTGCTCTTAATAAAATTCTATGTATAAACTTTTCAATTGGAGCTAGTGGATGTCAATATTGCAATTCTTTTGGAAAGAGTCTACGTTTAGAGTCCATGTGTAATTATATTTAATCAACAACTTTGTAGTGATATTGCGCATGTCTGACAATGAGTAAAAACAATTTGTTTGATAAAAAAAGTATATAGTAAATATTTAAAGTAAATGTACAATTGTACCATTATAAATAATGCAAAAATAATTAATACCATAATAACCTAAATTATTCCAATAATGAAAGACATAATTGAAATATTAAATTTTTTCTAAATAATCAAAAAAAGATTAATTAAACGAAAAGATAAACCTAAATTTATTTATTTTTTAAAGCAAGAAATTAAATTATTCAACGGAAAAAAAAAAATTAAACCTAATTTATATTATTTTTTAAATGCAAGAAATCAAATGATTTTCAAAGTTCTCGTTATAATATTTGATGCTCAATTTGAATGCTAATGTATTTAGTTAGCTAATATTTGATCAAAGTTTATGTTGATTTATATTATTATTTTTTATATTTTAAAATATTTATATAGTTTAAATATATTCCTAACTCTAAATTGGGAGTGGATTCGAACCAAAATACCTTGTTATAGAAATTAATAAGTTAAGATAATAAATATTTAAGACGAATATGTCGGTTACTAAAGTTTATGCTCGGAGTTTAATATATTAAGAAGATAATAATAGGGATAAGGGTCAATAGACCCTCCAACTATATACTAAAGTGCAATTAGCTCCTCGAAACTAAAAAAACCTTTCATTTAAATTCTTAAACTAGTTAAAATATGTCAATTAACATATTTGACCTATAATAGCATGTCCTTGAGTCACTTGCCACGTAGGATGCCACGTCAATTAATATTTTAATTTTATTTTTTTTAAAGTAAATTAATTATATTATAAAATATATATATATTTATAAAAAAAAAAAAAAAAACAGCCATGGCAGGCTGGCAGCTTGCCAGCCTGCTGCTGACTTCTCCATCAACGATGCTAAGGAGAAGCTCCGTTCATGGAGAAGCCATGGCTTCCTTTTCCGTTCATGGAGAAGCCAGCGAGTTTCTCTTTTCAAATGTAACGGACGATAAATGGAGTAAACTGAACAGACGAATCTCTACAACGGACGAATGTGTTTGATCGGAGAATCGACGAACAGACGGGGAAGTCGAACGAAACGAACGAATTCATCCCACCGCCGGCAACTACGAATGTAAGATCCGGAAACTTTTATTTAAGTTTTTTTTTTAAAAAAAAATTAAATGAAATTCCACATAAATGTCAATCAAGTAAAATTAACTTATTACTTTTGGTAACTTGTTAAAAATGGTAATTTTAAATTTTTAACAAGTTAAGGGTTTAATTGAAGGTTTGATTAGTTCAAGGGGTTAATTGTACTGTAGTATATAGTTGGAGGTCTATTTGACCCTTATCCCAAAATAATATAATAGAGGGTAAATAAAAATTAAAAATACTAAAATTAATAATAACATTCATTTTAGAAAAACAATTATAACAAATTTTTTTGTTCAGTAAGGCTAACATATTGACCCTTATTAGATTTATTATTTATATTATATATTATTTATTATTATTTATTGTTGTTTGTGTTGTTGTTTGTTTGTTCTTGTTTTGTTTGTCAAAAGAAGTGAGGATTATGAAGATAGTCAATCGTTATGTTGTGAGCACGTGCCCACTTGCAGATAGGCACACGGTTCCATATCCATAATTTCTATACTGTAAATCCATAATTCTATACTGTAGATCCATAATTTCTAGATTTTCTGTAGTTAAAATTTATACTTTAAATTCATAATTTCAAAAACTGTGGGATTCATAATTTAAATACAGTAGATTCATAATTTCTGTATTGCACTGATTTGTGAAAAATAATTCAACAATTGAAATTAAAAGTATAAATTTTAGTTCACGAGAGTGTAGAAATTATGGATCTCAGTATACAAATTATGGATATGGAGATTGTCCCACCTTAAGGTGGCACGTGCTCACCTTACAAGGTGGGCACGTGCTCACCTTACAAGGTGGCACGTGCTCACGACATAATATGCCATAGATAATATACTAGCTTTGGCCACGTGGACCAGCCTAAGAAAGCAGCTGGATCAAGGAAGCCCAAGAAAGATACACGATACCGAGCAACCCAAGAGTTTGTCAAAGATTGGGTCTGTTATTCCTCAATATAATTAGAATTAGACTCATTTACAAGTAAACATCAGGTATTGGGCCTAAATGCACAAAAGTTATAAGTTATTTTAATTGCTAGTGAAAAAGTTCAAAGCGCCTAGTTGACTTCTCGTAAAGTTCAGCGAATAGTTGACATTTTTCCCATATATTATTGTATATATTTTGACTATTTGAAAATAAAGTATTAATTGACATAAATGTAAATCGTGTACATAAAGTATTGATTAAAACTTATTATTATCGATAAATACATATGTATAATTATGTATGAATATATATAAATGATATCATGTACGATTCCGGTACTAATGTTGATTAACCATTGTAAATTTTTACTATAATTTTAGTCCTTTAACATAAATTTCCTGGTAACCCCTTGGATATACCGTCAACTGGCCTATAGACATCCAAATGCTTATACACTAGTGTCTATAAGATTAAATTTATAGCAAAATAAAGTTTATGAAATTATAAATTGATTGACCAATTGAATTGTGATTGGTGCCTATATATTAATATTATAAGTTAAAAGAGTGAATTGTGAAAAGCTAAGTGGGGCACCATAAAACGATAAAATATATATATATTAGCCCTAGAAAGTAGGATAAATTCAGAGCCTCTTAAAGAAGGTTGGTAGAAAAATAAAGAGAGGAAAGAAACATGTGTAAAAGGCAATCCAGAGTTAAAGATTGACAAAAAAAAAAAAAAAAAAAAAAAAAAAAAGCATATTGCAATATAATCGGAAAAAAGGCACCTCAATAAAGGGTTAAAGCAAAAACAACACAGAATTTCACTTTGCTATGAAAGATGAACTATGGATTGCCAAAGTAAGAAGTGTGTATAAAATTCAACATAATCCTTTCTAGTATTCCTTAAGATTATGTCTACAGCCAAATTCTTTTTTTTTTTTTTTTAGTAATGATGTATGATGGCTTGACTTTAAAGGGCTTAAATGAAATTGATAATCGCGCTTTTATTTAGCCTTTAAAAAAAAAGATAGATTTAAACAATAAGTTTTTAAAAGATTCAAATTTCCTCCAATTGGTCAAAATTACAACTGCAAACCTACGATGATATTGTGAATATAAAGTTAATGAAATTGTGAATATAGAAGTTAGAAATTGTTGAATATAGGGATTCTGAATTGTGAAATATTGAGATCTAAAATAATAATAATAATATAATAATAAAATAATATAATAATATAATAATAATAATAAATATAAATAATTAATATAAAGTAATTACAAAACAACAATAATAATAATATATAGTAAATAACAATAATTTAATAAACTAATAATATAACAATAACAAATTTGTGGTGCATAAAGAGGAAGAAAACGTAAAGAATAGAAAAAAAATAGTAATAACAACAACAACAATAAATAATATGAATAATAGTAATAATAATAAAATAATTAATAATTTAATAGATAATAATAGTTAAAACAACGAACAAATTTGTGTGTATACAAAGAGGAAGAAAAATGTAAATAAATATATATTAATAGTATTATACCTATAATATATAATATATATATATATTATAAATCATAATAAAATAATAATAATATAATAATAATAATAATAAAATCAATCAATGAGATTATCATCGCTCCCTAAATTGGCTACAAGTTTTTATTTTCATTTTCAAGCAAATAATAAAAACATGAAGTGTGGGATCTTTTATTTTTTATTTTTTCAAAATATATGAACAACACACCAACCAACAAGTAATTCTTTAAATTAATTTATTAAATTGAAGTTATATATAATATATAACCCTAAACGTACTTTGACAATAACAAGCGAGTAAAAATAGTTTTCCTTTCCCCTGTTTATAAAATGAATAAAACAGAAAAATGCTGCAAATTTTAGAACTTTTGATCCCCCCAACCCTCCCCAAATCTTAAATGTTAATGTTATCCCCGGGTTTTGAGAGGGCCCGGGCCAAAAAATTGGCAAAAAAAAAAAAAAGCCCAAAAAAAAAAAAGCCCTTTTTGATGATGCAAGAAAAAAGAAAAGCATTGTGAGAAGAATATGTTCAATAAAATGCCTATTTTGGACCGTATGGTCCCCAATTTGTTTTCCTTGTATTTTTCCTTTTTTTTTTTTGTTAATATTTACAATGTTTTTAGCGTGAAAAGGCAAACTATAGATAGACTTGTGAATAGTGAACACCAAAGTCTTGTGTTCAACTAGTACTAGGTGCTCCTCCTATGTGGGAGGTGAGGGTGTTAATCCTCTCTACAATATACAAAAAGTAGATAATACTGAATAATGACAATATTATTAATTGAATAAATTTTAAAAGCGGAGTTAGACCCATTAATTTTATAAACTTACATACTAAATTTTGATTAAGAGGGTGTTTTTGGCAAATAGGTTGTTAGTTAATACTAATAATGTTTCTAATTTGAGTTGAAGTTATTAGCTTGTAGAGAGATATTTGTAAATTAGTTAATTAGGGGTTGGCTGATAGTTGATTATTATTTTAGCTTATTATTATTATTATTATTATTATTATTATTATTATAGAATTTATATTGACCCTGTTTGATAAAATAGTTAGTATATCCCCCAAATTTTGATTTATTTGATCATTATTGACTATTTAACTTAGTTAAACAACCAATATATTGTTTGATTAATTAACTTTTTGTAACAGTTTATTGCTTTCTACCAGAGCAGTTTCTTCCATCAACTTTTTGAGAAAATCATTTTGTATGTAACATTAATTTGCAACTATTTACTAAACAATTTTCTATAATAAGCTAATGCTATCAACTAATCAAACCCACTAACTCAATCTAGTAACAACTATTTACCAAACATCCACTTATTTAGTAGTTTGATTCAACAAAATTTGTAAAGATGATCAAATTCTCCACAAAATTGTCGGAATTACATAAATTGATAATCAAAAGCTACTCAGAGGCCACTATAAATTCAGTGCCTATCTCATCACCACCCCTCCATCTGCACACGTTGATCAGAAAGAGCTGAGGAAGGAGATCCACGAGGAAGCTATCAGCGTCGAAATTTCTTTAGACGTCACCGGTAAGCAGCGGCGCCACGGGTCTCCCGATCAAGGAGCTTGATGCCAATCATTTTCATCTTCAGAAACGACTAAGGTCGCTGCCTCTCCTTCACAAATTTCTGATTGAAGATTTTATTTCCTAGCGGCTGGTGGTTTTTATCATTTCTGCTTTGAATTCCTGGCAGTTACAGATACACAATTGCACATACATACAGCTTTTGGTTACATTTACTCATTAGACGTGAAGACATCTAATACTTCTAGAGTTAGAACAGCTGTGGGCAGATGGAGAAGAAAAACAATGATGCTCATCAACTTCAAACGTTTGATTTTCTTATGCCTAATGTTGTCTACATTGTTTAGCACTCATGAATGTAAGTGTATATTTCTCCCTGTCTTCCCTTTTCTTTGGGGTCTAGATTGCATGTAACTTTAATTTCTGTTGTTATATTTTTATTACAGGCAAAATAGCAAGAAACGAGAAACTAAATGTTGATCTTTGTAGTTGTGAAAAGCTGCTCGTATGGGCCATGCTGGCACTGTTTTGCTGGAGAGTTTTGGAAAACGAAAGAACGTTGCGAGAAAGAATGCAACAGAGTCACCAACAAGCTCCAGTCCAGCTCCGGTCCTTACACCATGGACTGGGTTAACAGTGCACTGTGGACTCTGTGCATGTGTATGTGGTTTATGTTATGAGTTTTTGTGTTTTTGTATTGTAATTTTAAAAGTGTGAACTTAATTTGTAATTAGTAATGTGAAATGTTATGAATGTGGACCTTTCTCAACTCCGATCCATCGTATTTCTAGTCTATTTTTAACAAGTATTTCCTCTTTCCCCTTAATAAATGAACACATTTCTATGTTTTAACTGCCATGTAGTTTTCTCACTTACTCGATTTTTTTCGAGATG
>VALG01010719.1:0-49458 GCA_009835305.1 Ipomoea purpurea
TTTCAGATGATGAAATGACAACCAAGTTGGTGAACGCCTTTATGGGTTTGAGGGCTGTCATACTTTCTTGTGGTCCCTTTACTGATAGAACAGAATCTGAGATTTTATTGGTTACTCATTTTTGGTTTATCCATCGTCAAGATTCTCTCTGTACTATGTCCAAGAAGTTTCTGAAAAACAGAATTACCTATGAAGTCGATGATGAGGCGGCCATCGGAGGCTCGGCCGGAAGTTTGCCAAAGAAAGTGACACCATTTGGAGGGGAAATGGGCCAAAAGCTGCCGACCAACTACCAGTATCGGAATTTGAGTCTCCGAAGTTGAAAATTGCCGGAATATGAAAGCTGCTTTCCAAGAGGAGAATACCCAGTCTTCTGGCTCCGAAATTTGAAGAAAAGACAGTGCCATGGCGGCTGCTACAACAACACCCACAATGGGTTTCATCTTCCAATGCAATTATGGAATGAAAGATTGCAACTTTTATGCTTTTATGAGTTCATATCTTTCTCCACTACTCCATAGTCCATAATTTTAAGTTATTGAATACGGAGTACTAAAGACTTCTTTTCCGTCACGGACACAGTCTATGTATTTGAGTTGATTCAATAATTATAGTCTTTCTCTAAGTCTCTTCTTGTATATATACTTAGATTTTAGACTATTATAATTTCCGTTATAGTTTATACTGTTAATACAATTCATTACAGTTCTCATCCGTCACACCAGACATGTGGGAGTTATTCCCTTGTTGGGGAAAATGATTTTTGTTTTTTTTGCCTTTAATTATATGTTTGATCATTTTTGTCCATAAATTATTGATTTAATATTATATTTTTAAATGTCAAGTGTCCCTTGAAAAGTATTATATTACCAAAGATCGAATATCCCTTTGAGATATTATATTTTAAAGGGTCAGGTCCTACATCTATATAAAGTCCCTAACACTTCAAAAGGAGACAATAAACAATAACAAACTACTGTTTGGTTGGATGTAATTTCTTTGTAGTTGAATTGCAATTCGCTCTAAATTAATTGTTTGGTTGGAGGGAATTGCAATTCCACATAATTGAAATTCATCTTTTTGTTGAATTGCAATTCATGGGGTACACCCATGAATTGCAATTCAATGAATTTGAGAAATGAAAACTAGATCAAAAGACACTACTAACCTTGATTTTTATTCCTATTAGGAATAAAGGTCAAATAGGGCCATCAAACTACAAACGAACATGGAGACAAAGCGTTTTTTTTTTTAAATTTATTTATTTACAATTATTTAATAAAATAAAAAGTATTATTTTAATAAAATAACATCCACTTCAGGTAAGCAGGTCATTTTTGGGTTCAATTGCATCATTTTGCGTTGTTCAGGGACCTAATTGCATGTTTTTTGAGTTTAGTGGCCTAATTGCATTTTTGTGTGTAGTTCGATTGCTAATTTGACCCTTATTTCTTACTATTATTATTATTATTATTATATAAGGGTACTTTAGTCTTTATACCATTTCTTTCATTCTTAATTCCAATAATTCTATTTCTTCCTATCAAACAACGTAATTTTGAATTCCTACTTTATTCCCACATTATTATTCTCCCACCAAATTACAATTCATTTCCTTCATAATTCTTTCCTTCCCACCAGACACCCTATAAACAATCAAAAAAGAATCAAAGGATCATCTAAGCCAATCTTCCCTCTTTCCTTTATTTTCATTCATTAATTCAATTTTCCTTATATACTTTTCATATATACGGTAACGGTAGTACCCTATAACCAATAAAACCATCATTCATATATTTACATTAATTATTTTAAAAGTAGTAATTTTATTTCCTTTTATATTAAAATAGATATTGATTTAAAGAAAATATAGTTACTAAATTGAGCATTTGTTTAGTAGTGGACTTGCGCAGGATTAAATAATGCACTATTCATAGTGATAGAAAAAAAAATTGATCATCAGATTATTAGTGGACTCTGAGCACCAATCTGCAGGTTCCTTTGCATGAAAGGGACACCATTGAATGAGTTTGGACTATTATGGGTCGTTTACCAACTTGAAAAATGGAGAAAAAGTGGAAAAAAAATAAAATTGGAGAAGTTGTTTACTAAATATCTTCTTCCAAATGCTTATTCTTCTCATTTTTCCACTTCATGTACATTTTTGGAGAAAGAAATTTAGACTTCTCCAAATAAAAAAGGATGGACATACACGTGTGAACAGTACACTTGCCAAGAGGTCGCCGATTTGAGTCCCACTCTGCGCGTTTGCTTTAGTTTTGCCTTGCTTCACTTTTTTTGCTTCATTTTGCCATTGCTTCATTTTTGTTTGCTTTGCGCCAATATTATTGTTTTATATTATTAATATTATATTATTATTATTATTATTATTATTATATTATTATTATTATTATTTATTATTATTATTGCATTGTTGAGCATTTGTTGCAGACCTTAAAGGATCTGAGGTTGAATATCATGATGAAAATTAGGAAATTTAGTTTAGCTGAAGCCAAGGTACCACTATCATCATAGTAATGTTTCTGGAAATTAAATAAGAATTACATTCATATGCAAGCATAGTTGAGATTAAAATCTCTTTATTTCAATGTAGTATACAAGAAAAAAAAATGGTCCATACGCATGAATAGTTTGAAAAAAGTACACAAGTTTTAACTCAAGTCCCAAATTGAACAATTTTCTTTAAACTTATATTGGCGGTGAATGTCTAGAAATATATAACATTCATCAGGGGAATACTTAAATCATTAATCCAACTACACATTTCCCACAAAAATACCAAGTGAGACAACAGAGTAAAAAATAATAATTTAAGTAATGCCACCTGTATTTAGTAAAATAAAATAAAATTGTAAGGCATATCAAAACCCAATGAAATTAAGGCAAATAGGGAGAGAGCTAACATGAAAACTAGAAGACTGCTTAAAACTCAAAATCAAGAAACAAATGAAATTTAACAAAACTTATGTAAAAAAAATAATTTGCTAAGAAAAAAACATCTTTATCAATGAAATAACGCAATATACTTGTAAACATAAAGACTATACTTAAAACTCGAAATCAAAAAACAAAGATAAATATCACTAATATAAACTTATTATGTTAAAAAAAAAAGTGACTCAAGAAAATTTAAGTACAATTATTTTCATTAACAGTTATGGGAGGAAAAAGAAGTACAAAATCTCAACAAAGTATGTGGTCATAGCTTTAACTTTCTTCTAATCAAATTTTATTTTCTTCATGAACCTGTTTCTTCAACAATATAAATCCAACAAAAGTTAAATAACAGTTTCGACATAGGATTCAATATTCTGTTCTAATTAATAAAAAATATACAATCAATATCTGACAAATTAAAATAGTTTTGAAATATTTTAGGAAAAATTTTAAGGACTGTAAAACTAGAGTTAACTAAACCCACAAACCTTATCTTATTGTGATGAATGTGCAGTGTTTAACTGGTTTGAATTCCTATGCAATCTGTAAAAACATGATTTAGACAAAATTTGTATAAAGAATAGAAGAAAGAACAACCATAGATCTACAACAATAACAATTAGATGGTAATCACAAAGTAAGTAGATAAAAGTCAATAATGAAGGATACCAAGCATGCATCGGAGCTTTCCCCTTATAAAATAAGCTTTGTTCTTACAAATTTTTATTTTGTATACATTTAAATACCAATAATAATCATGATGTTTTATAATAAGAAACTTTAGTTCTTAAACAACATCCAATTTCATTAAATGGTTGCAAAGAAGTTTTGGTATTAACTCTTTTAAAATATTATCAACAATAAAGTTATTAAAGTAAAAATGGTTGCAGTGTGGGAGCAACTTCTCAAAGTGAGGGGGGGTTCCTTGTGCGTGGAGCACCGGTCTAGCCTCTGTGGTCATGTTAGTTGACTACCATGATTTACTCTCCCAAATGCTCTGCCCGGTCGGTGTGGGGTCTTAGGTGGGTTCAGCCTTTTAGAAGAACAATAAAGTTTATTTAAATTATTGGCGTGCACGCACGGTGCCAAATATATTGTTCCCACTTCGTTCTTTGGCTAATCTTGAAATAAATAAACACCCATTTTTACAACATATTTCCGTGCATCGCATGAGGGGCAAATACTAGCTTTTCTTAAATTATTATACAAAAGTATCAAATATTAAAATGTAAAGTTAGTGGAAATATTAAAAAAAAAAATATTCAATAAAAATGAAAATTAGTGGAAATAAAAAAAAATTGTAAATAAGAGTTAAAAAGAATTAATAATGAGATAAAATGACAAAAAATTTAGCCAATTGAACAGGAAGACATAATTTAATTGACGAAAATGAAAATAACTTCCAAACGACTCAGTATATAGAAAGAATTCATAATCTCGATTACATGAAATGAAATAGAATCATTTAGATCCACAATTCATAAGAAATTTGTAATTAAAGATGGAAAATTGTTTTGCAATACGAGATTGAAATATAAAGTTTAAGCCGAGATGGAAAAATATTAATCGATATGGAAATTAATAATTTTTACACCAAATGTTATTTTATACTAAGAATATAAGGATTGTGTAATTATAAGGTTTAGCCGAGTATGTAAAAACAAAAAAAAAAAAAGTTTAGCCGAGCTGGAACAAATATTAATCTCGGTTATATATTATATAAAATGTAAAGTTATTGGATATATTAAAAAAATGTGTGTATATATGTTACTGGAAATATATTTGTGTAACGATATATATTTACAAATGAAAAATGGAATAGAATCTTTTAGTATCCACAATTTATAAGGAAAATTGTGCAATTAAAGATGGAAATGTTGTTGCAATATGTGTGAATGATTCAAAAGAAATTATATATATAGAATGTGTAAGGAAGATTTGCTTAAAATGAAAACAAAATTAGACCAATTGGAAAAGGTAATGAATATTAATAAGTCACTCAAAATTAAATATGATCCCCATATATAATTTACTGAGCACTGATATTAAAAATATCTAAAGTTTCAGCATTTAATGCGTACATCTACACATTGACTATTTAATTTTGGCAATATTTGATCGAATCAAGCAATGATAACATTAGAAAATACAATCAATCCAACTCAATTCATCAATTGCATTATATAATATTCGATATAATAATTTATATAATTATATATCGATCCAAATATGTTAAAATATTTTAACAAATTCATTCCGTGCATCGCACGGGGGCAAATACTAGTACTTCATTAATACTAAATTTATCATTAATGAATTATTTGTGTCAAACAAAATAAAAAATGACTTGTAATTCATTTTCCAAATACCCTATTTATATATCTTTTAAATGTTAAATGTTAAATGTTAATAATAAATAACTAATTTCATTAAACAACTATTTACAAACAGATGAATTTCGATCAAAATCAACACAATCCAGTGATTACCAAACCATGGCAAAATATTAAGGTAAAAAGAAAATTGACAACAAATCTACACAAGTGTATTCAGATTTAATTTTTTCAAAATGACTAAATTAAAGAACATTGTTATATTAATTTATTCTGTAATATAATTTTGCAGATGACTCTGTGGCCCAATGAATAAGGCGCTGGTCTACGAAACCAGAGATTCTGGGTTCGATCCCCAGCAGAGTCGTGTTTAATGTTTTCTGGCATGTTAACACATTAATTTTTCCACAGCATACCCCAATGGATTTCGAAAACCTGTGAGCAAATCATCATTCAACAGCCCTTTTCTGGTTCAAAACAATGATGTTCTTTCACTGTATTTAAGGTTGAGCCTTACCATAGTCTCTAGCGTTGCTTATCAGGTCGTATTTAGCATAGTAGATGTCGATGTAGGTGATTAATGTCGAGTTCTGGTTGTAGACGTTCTTTAAGTTGTCTGTTGAAGTCCTGAGCCATGTCGTTGTAAGCCTTCACGCACCCGTTTTGATCAGTGTCTTGTGGTTTTGCTGGGGATTCGACGAGAGCTAAACGGGTGGATCCATTTGGTTTTTCTTTTAAAAGAGGAAAAACAAACATAAAACAAAAAACAAATTTGCTTGTATGGGGAAGAAATGAACTCTAAACAATACATTTTTCCTTATAGATTGCTCAAGAAGTTCATAACAGGATTTGCCTTAAATGTTGGCTAAAATTTTCATGTTTTACATAGTGATACAATAACATCTGTCTCTGCACAAGATCATATGCTCAAGCCAGATGACAATTATCAGAAAAGGCTAAATCTGGGCTTGTTCCTATTCTTGGGGTTATTCGGGATGCCTTTCTACACCATCTTCATCAGGATTCTTCAACTTTCAAAATAAACCAACCATCCCATCCGCAAAGAAAAGAACCCAGATCAGTAAATGCCAACACAATGGTGGAATTAAGAGTTTGAACCTGAGGCTGCAACTAAACCGCCTCTAATGCCCACCGGAATTCTGGATTTTTTAGAAAAGTTATGTACAAGGGCCCTCGACTTCTCAGGATCTAGGAGCCAAAACCCTCGACTGCAATTAAAGACGAGCATCAGCAAAGGATTATTACGTTCAGTAAGGACACGAGAACTCAAAGCGACTATTCTTGATACTAGTCTTTCAACCTAAGAGCTGTTAAGTTGCCGTGACTTGCCCTCCATTCTAGATGGTGGTTTATTTTCAAGAGATGTTTTTATAGAAAGTACAAAACCAACCAACAAGTCTAGGATAACCTAAATAATACAAATTCTTGATTCTTGACAGTGATATCATATCTGATTTTGTGGAAAAACAACATCAATTATTGTCCTTGTAATGGACTTCTCAGCCTCAATTAGTCAATTGGCTTATCCTAGGCTCTCACTGAATATTCTATGAATCAAAATAAAATAAAATAAATAAAAGGAGCAAAGCCCCTCCCCAGTCTCCACCCACTTTCTCTAACCTATAAAATAAAGACTTAAAGAGCAATACCCAAGATCCCCATAGATTCCACAGCATAATCCAATATCCAGTAAAGTAACTACAGGATCATAGATTCATAGTATAATGAGCCATAAGAAAAAGTAAAAATTACATTTTTATCCTTCAGTTATACGGTGTAATAAACTTAGTCCCTAGTTATATGCTTGGTCATTTAAACCCATCAGTTATGTGCAAAGTAGCGATTTTAATCATAGAAGGGTCAAATTTACTACTTTAGGGGTTAAAGGACTAAGTATGTTATATGTACCACGGGTATAATGGGAGAACTAAAATTGCAAATTTTTCCTAAGAAAAATACAAATAATTTAATAAAAAAATTAAAGTTTGTGCACACCTTATCTTCCTTGTAACTTCCATTTGAGGGGAAATGGAGATCAGGCCTAACAAGCAGGGATTGAAACTCATCCAAAGACTGCAACTTTTCCCTATTCTGAACACAATCTCTGGTCCTATTCTGCATTCTGGTCAACACATTATGCCAAGTATTCACTCTTGAACGCCCGGTACTGGGCAATCCAACATTCATTTCTGCTAAGTCATCTGCTCCCACACTCAGAACCTCCATTGGAGTAGCTCCATCTAGCAGCCATAGCAGGCAAGAAGAGAACCCTTTAGTGATCTCTGAATCACTATCCACTCTGAATCTCATCGACCCTTCATTATCCATCATCACCTCCAACCAAACCTGGGCCGTGCAACCCGAGACCCGGTTTTCCCTGACCCGAATCGACTCATCGAAGGGCGGCAGAAGAGTCGCGTAGTGCAACAACCTTTTCACCTTCTCTATCGGTTCCAGTAAAGACTTGAACTCCGAAGCCAAGAACCGAACTTTATCGCCCACATTGAGGATTTCAAGAGGGATTTCGTTCGGGGCAAAACTGGGTATAAATAAAGGGTTTGAATCCGGGTTTCTTGACTTGAATTTACCGGGTCTTTTCGCACTTTCCAGGCGAGATGCCCGAAAGGCCGGAGCTTTTCCATGGAAACGACGAGTTTCAGGCTTGGTATCAATGGGGTCCGAAGCAATTCTCAGGACGGAGGAGAAAGATGGATGTGAAGTAGGTTTGAAGGCGAGACAGTACATGTTTGGAGGAAGAGGGCGGGTAATTCAAGCTAAAAAGGGAGAGAGAAAAAATCGTGGGGGGTTAGGTGACCGTTGGGAGGCGGGAGAGTTAGTTGACGACGCGTGTGCGGTAGCGGAAGAGTCGTCGAACGGCGTGGCGAGTCCGCCGGAAAAGAGAGGGAGATAATACGCAGCAAAGAGGGTGAAGTAGGTGAGCCTTTTATAGTTACCAAAGCGGTTGTGAATGTTAACCAACAATACTAAGGCGCCAAAGTGGAACATTCTAATTTGGTGGGCCAATATCTCCTTATTAGTTATTAATTTATTATCAATAATTTTTTGTATCACATTTGGTGTTCAATTTTGTTATTTTTTTTTCTTTTACCATATCAATGGTTTTTACCAAATTTTTTATTATAAAATAAAATAAAATATGTCACATTTCTAGTTCATAATAAATACATTAACTTTTAGGCGATGAAACATATAGTTTTGAATTACAAATGTAACACGCTTTTATAGTTTTTTATAAAAAATGTTGCAATAAAATGATGAAAGTCATATACCTTTGATTTATGTGAAAGTCTACTGTTATTATTCAAAGGATACTTTGAAAAAATTTACCTTTGTGACCTTTATTACGTTAGCAAAGGATCACAAGGAAGTAAATTAACCAAACTCAACCAATCAATAAAATCTATATTTTTGTAATTTCTTTCCACGAACCAAACAATGATTCTAATTTTTTTTTTTCTTTCATGCAATTTCAATTCTATTATTTCTTAAATATTTTCAGTGAACCAAATGGCCGTAAAAGTATACTATACATAAATACAATATTTATTTTATTTTATAAAATATTATTTTTAGGTATAATATGTTCAGCACAAGGCCGACGCTCCACGACAAAGATGAAATGGAAACACTCTTATGTTTCACTACTAATTATTATATACAATTATTTAACGTTTCCAACAATGATTCTTCTACGATTGGTCATATTGGTGTTGTAAATCACGATCCAAATACCAAATTGTTTGTGTCGTGCAATCATAAACCTTAAATTGCGTCACTGCATACAATATCAAGGGGTTTACTCAAATTGGGATAGTACCTAATATTACTTTGACAATATTTTTCATGTTTTTTCATGACCAGAAAAACTTACAATCATTATTTAATAATTACTCATTATATAAACTATATTTTTATCGAATAATTTACAAATTAGAGTTGAGAGGTAAATCATACTAGAAAGACTATGTACAACGAGGTCGACTGAGAAGAAATGATGATAGATGTAAAAAATTTCTTATTATTTCAATTCTTGAGACAGTTCTTAGTATACAAAATCCATACTCCAACCATGACGTACATTTCCAATACAAGCAACCATCTTGTAAGGTTGCAGGGTTTATCTTGTTCATCATCAATGCAGTTTAGTACAAACAAAGCAGATCCATGTGCTTGTACAGTTATGGATAATACCTTTACTGGTCCAAAGCTTTTCCAGACCATAATTCTCTTCCCGAGCACTTTGGATCGCGCAAGTTTCTTTCAGGGAGCGCCTTGGCTACATCTGATGCGGTTGTTGAGATCACGGATGTCGCTTTGTTCAGATTGAAGAAGGCGAGATATATCTCTCCTGGAGAACGAAGCCATGCTACTTGTTAGATTATTCAATTCCCGGGTGGAGTTTAGAGGTCTGTGTAGAAAAATGGGTTCAAAGATCAAACCTTTTCTCCCGCTTGCAATCCAAGCACGACTTCCTACAGGTGTAGCTGCACGGGAAGATCAATTGGCAAATGTGTTTGTGAGCAACAATATAGCGGTTAAGAGAGTAGAAATGGAGCTAAAGATGTCACCTTTAACAGAATCCAGTGAAGCACATAGACCCGAGTAATTGTTTATGAGGGTTCCGTTGCGTTTCAATTCCCACATCTGTTTGTGGTAAGACAATTCAGATATCGAATATGAATATGGGAATAAACGATGCAGACGAGGATACCTTTCTGAGAAATCAAATTATAAATAAATGCGTAAAATCTTTAGTCTGTACCTGGTAGGCTTCCCATCTGCAGTTTGAGAATGAATCTTTGCTAGCTTCAGCAGAAGTAGCTTTCGATTTGGAGCAGCGGTAAGGCAAGAATCTTTAGTCTCCGCCTCCAGTAAATGCAGTTTCCCATAAATTTGGCTCTTATTTCTCGTTTCTTGATGCCTATGTTAATACCCTTTGTAAGTTACGATAAAAGGATTCACCGAAACAAAAGAAGCCAAAGACAACAGATCATGGGAAGGCTTAATTAGTGTAATTATGGACTTACGGTTCAAAAAGTGGTCTTTTCTTGTACAGACAAAACGGTGCCTGATGTTTGGTTGTTTTCCCTTTCCAACAAATTTGCTCGAGATCATCCTCAACAAGTTTATGAGACCAACCTTTTGCTTTCGTGTCTTTGCAGCTTCTGAGAGCTAAAACCCTGGGCATCCAAGGTCAGTACCAGTACATTTTTTCACTTTCGTGGGTATGGGATAGTGTATGCCTTCTGAGTCGAGAACATTGTGTGCCAGTTACGTATGGGAACTGCATTAAATTTTTTAGAATCTTCGTATCAATCTCGATTCCTGACTCGAACAATTCACTTTTGACTTCCTCTTTATTGTTTGAGCTAAACCAGTTAATCTCCAGTAAAGTTGGATTTGTAATGAGTGCAAGGTCGCCAACACTAATACGTCTCATGTCACCTCCATACATGATCGGAGACTTGGCCATGGACCACAAAGTCATTGCAAGACAACATAATCCCATTGAGTACAAAACGGTTAAAATGTTTATATTACGTCCAAAACATTTGCAGTACTCTAATTACCTGCGTTTCTTTTTCAGTCTGAGTTAGATTAGAGTGTCTGTGTGGACCTTCATTTGATCCTGTATAATATTCTCTTTCTAATTAGTTTACCCAAACCGATAAAACTTGAAAAATAAAGAGTTAGATTTATCTATAGGGTGTGCCTGTTTATGAATAGGTGTTAGTTATGGGTAGTTACTTACAGTTATGTATTTGAATATATATATATATGTACTATGTTTCTTTGTTAGAAACACAGATAATACTAATATATTTCAGTCTTATATGCACTTTCTATTCTTGATTCTTCATCATTGCTTCCGCCTAACTGGCGGGTGGTGTTATTCTCCACCGCCAGGCCATTCCATTTCCATATTCAACAAATACATACATCATTGAATAGCGAAATGGTGCAGAAGTTAGTAAAATCAAAATTGACTGGAAATTAGAGAATTGTGATAAAAAGTCCTTGGAGAATTCCTAGTTGAGATTGCAATTGAAATGGTGAATTATCCTCACCGGGATCTGAGAGCCAACCGAAAGGTAGCATATCTAAGTCGGGCCATGACTTCCCTTGCAGGCCGGTTCCTCAAACCAGCAGCAGCTAAGTCCCTGAGGCAGACAACCGAGAGAACGTAAGATGTGTGAAATTACAGCAATTTAGGGCTAATAAGGAGATTTAAGCACCAACCTTGCAACATTAAAGTGTGAAGCAACATCTTCCCAGGTATCCCAGTCATCCCCGGTTACCCGGTACATGTTGACTAGACCACTGACTTCCTTCGCCAATGCTGGTGTCGCGTCAACTCCGGGAGACAGAAGAATATGTTATGGAACGATTAAGCTCCTTCAGTACCTGCATATGTGGCTTCATACGTTATCTTTGGTTCAACGCTCCCATAACTGAATACATGGAACTTTGAGGAAGTTTAAGGTTTTACCTACCTCTGAAACTACAGTTATCTCATCCAAATCCAAATCAGACCCGAAAACACAGTCATGTTTCACTGCAAACAAGACCAAAACACTGGAAAGTTAGTAAGTTACCAAGAGTGACGAGGGAAACCCGCAGCCATTACTGGGTAAACCCCGCCTTGTGACCCTAGCCATCAAAGGGCCACGAGGAAGTAAACCAGCTTAGGTTACCCATAACTGACCGGCTCAAACCAAGAAAGCCAATAGACTGCTCCGTTGGGAGTCAAACTTGTAACCGTGTGATTCACCAGTCTGACCAACTTGGCTGGGGTTGTCCTAGCAAATGATTAATTTGATGTTCTTTTACCAAAATCGACACCCCAGTCAGCATACTGTTGATAGAGCGACCTAAGAAATGCCCTTCCGGCTCCAGTTTTGGTATTCACGCTCATGAAACCATTCTTCATCCACGCACAGGCCCTCTCCTTAATTCCTACATCACTTGCATACCACTTCCTGCCGCCTTCTTCATAAGCTTTGCCCTGTTGAAACAATCCATACAAGAATTACAGAAACGTCAGCAAGTCTTCAATAGCCCCTTCCTATAATATCATGTTAAAACTAATCGCATTAATGCGAGTAAGGCAATACGTTTTACATCCAGGATTGGGGTATGACCATTGACTGCCTGCGTACTAACACCTCTCATGAGGTGAATCCGAATTTCAAACCATGCTATGAACTTTAGCAGCAACGTCAGTGAATCCTCTACCACCGCAGACGAAGGCCATCTACCCGGGTCTGGTTGCATTCTTCCCCATTCGTCGATTACATCAAATCCAAGAGAATCGGTGTAGGCACCCTCTACTTTTTTTCTATACCACAGAAAATCCACCACAAATACTGCATAGATTCACAAGTAGAAGGAATTTAACACGTAAAATAGGGAACATGTTTTTTGGGATCATCCCAGTGATCACAATGAACAATAAAAGGCATAACCAATACATTGGATCTAATAACCGATGCCATCGTATACAAATGTTCTTATTACCTCATAACCTTTAGATTTTAACCGCCGAGCAAAAGTTCTACATTTTGAAGGAACTGTTCCTCGGTGATGACCCAAGAAAACGAGTCATAGGAATTCCAACCCTTTGGTGGTAAGTTAGCATGCCCTGTTTCATCTTCAGGCTGAGCTTCTGAATTTATCCTGAAATCGTGATCTAAAATCTTACCAATTCGTGGCAATAACAAAGCTTAAAGCAAATAATATTTGAACATTAATCCAACATATCAGATAACCATATAACAACACAAATAAATTAAGTAAAACGTAAACATCATATATATCCAGCATTTCAGCACATATCAGCTAAGGTTTGTTTCAATCGAGATTGGAGATTTTTAAAGAGAAATAATACACTCCATAATTTACAAATTTCTTGCTTAAACAACCACTGATATGACAGTCAATAGAAGCCAATGCAATCCATGCCCTAAGCTAAAAAAAATCAAACTTTTTTACAAATAAAAGCAAGAAAGAACAAAACTACACATAAAAAAAAGAAAAATAACATATAATTATGAAAATTTACAAACTGGGTATCCATTATCATCCATAACTAATCAACAAGAATACAGTTCCAATTCAAGAAATCAAATAACATAAACAATAATACAGCATTTCAGAGGATGACGAGTACCCATGAAGCCCAGAAAGACTAAAGAAGAAGACAAAGAGGCAGCCTGATCGAGCTCAAAACAACCTTTCATAGTCATTCAATAGAATGAAGCAAGGAAAGATCAGTGGGTGTGGTATGTATATATATATACATAGGAGTAGTAGTACAGTGTACAGTGACTCAGTGAGTATCTGGAAGATTAGGTTTATTTGATTTGTTAGATATTTACTCTGCGTATTAAGATTGATTTTGCCTTTAAATAAAAACAAAAAAGATTGATTTTGTTATTAATCCTCACTAAGATAAGTCGGGAGTTAGCTATATGATGTCGGCAAATATTCTGTTTTTGTCGGTGTAGCGATAAATGAGCTGTTAGCAGTTGAACTCTGGTATCACTTCTCTATACTAGTTATATATACCATGAATAAATTTACTCAAATGAATAAAAAAAAAAAAATTACTCCGTAAAATATATGGTTAAAATAAATGTAAAATTATAGATAGTATTATAGGATAACTTTCAGGGAAGCGGTTGGTTCATTAAATATTAAATTATTGAAAATATTATATATATTACTATATTTAGTTTAGATTGAGTTGGTAATATTTTTTTTGGTAAGGTTTGAGTTAGGTAATATAAACATTTAAGATTTTTTTTATTTTATATTATTAATATATTTTTGTGTATTTTAATAATTTTAAAGTAAAATAGATAAACAAGACAATATACGTATATAAGTATATAATTTAAAATAATATATTAATTAAGAACTTGAATTTGAAAATATAAATTACTTTATAAGTTAACATAACCTAATAAAAAATAAAATATAAATATATAATTAAAAAAATTAAATATATATATAAAATAAGTTACATGAAAATATGTTTATAATAATTAAAATTAAAATTAACAAAAGTGTATAAGCTAACATAAAAGAATTATAATAATTAGAATTAAAGTAAAAATTTGTAAATATGTATGATAATTTTAGATATCTTAAAAATTGTAGAGAATCACATTTTCTTTAATATGAAGGGTACGTTTTATTTAAGCATGTGAGAGGGAGTACAAATAACTTTGTTAATTATTTATCAGCAATAATTAAAAGTATATGAGAGGGAGTACAAATTAGGGAATTTAAAATTAAAATATTTTTCAAAAATATGTGGTAAAATATCAGAAAATGAATACAGCTGGGGGTGGGTTCCCCACTCTGATGCATCTATTTAGATTTGGTGCTTTGATGTCACACGTTCTAATTGTGTTTTTCAATGTATTTTTATAGACGACAAGAATAATATTATTTAAACGTGTACTTTTTGTTGCATTTTTAGAGTTCTATTATATATAGTTTCAATTTTTTTTTTTGCTTTTATTTCTGATAGGATAAATAATAATAAATTATTTTATTATATAATTTCAAAAAATGTATTTATAATTGAGAGTAAAAGTTATATATAGAAATGAGTATTTACATATATATATCATTAAGAAAATATATTGCTGTATTTGCAGAAAAAAATTTGTAAAAATTTCACTTAATTTTTGCTTATGAAAAAATCACTCAAAAATATATTTATTTATTTTCTTAGCTTAATTTTAGTTATTTACACACAAATCACGTGGATTGGTTGTTAAGGAGCGACAGAAAATCTTGGAGAAAAATTATGGTCATTGTACCTTTATCTTAATGGATAACAGAAGTCTTCATCGGATATTCGACAGCGACTAAAGAAACGTCACGGGACACTCAGACCGCCGACACTCACAGTATAACCCCTACAGGATACGTAACGGAACGGAGTTACCATTATTACAAAACTGGCCTCCCCTACACGCACTCATGCGCCGGAGCTCCGAGCTGCAGCGTCTTCCGTGAACAGTTTCTCCGCCGCCGTCGTCGATGGCTACCGTGGCCGCCACCGAGAACGCCTCCGTTGCTTCTGTATCGACGACGAGTCGGGGTCTCATCATCACCTTCGCAAATACAAGATGATTGCGTCGTTTTTACTCCTTTTCGTAATGATTTCAGCGTTTTCAGTTTTCAACCGATTTGTAAGCTCTCCCTTGAGGTTATAGTTATCTTCATAATAATGCGGTTTATTTTTCTTGTCTGATTTGTAAGCTATTATTTAAGAGTAACTTTATCCCATACCCATTTTTGGGCACTATTCTGCAACTCATAAAAAGTTTTCTTAGCAGCACTTCAGTCAAATTGGTAAGACGGTTGACTTGGTAACCACAATGTTATAAGTTGGATTATATTCTTCCTGGAAACACCGGCCTATTGCTTTTCTTAGTTTGAGCAACAGTATATGCATGCATGTAATTATTTTGTTGTTTTCCCTGTAGAATAATACACCCTATTTATGCAACAAGGAGGGCATAACTCTTCATTGTCCATGGGTAACTTCAATTCTTTCTCAAACTCGATCAATACATTAAACAACCATTTTTACTATGTTAACTCTTTCACATATATACTAGGTTAAGGAGGCTCCTTCATTATGGGAGAATCCTTATTCTGCCACAACTTCATGGAAGGCTTGTGCTGAACGACGTCAGGGCATAACTTCAGGTACTATATATATATATATATAAACCATATTACATTCATTCATTATTTCTTGATTATTTGCAGATCTTCCTTCCGAAAATGAAACAAATGGATACATATATATACACGCAGAGGGTGGTTTAAACCAGCAGAGAATTGCTGTATGTTGTTCCTTTTTGTTCTTTTTCATGACTGTTTGAAGATGAATGTGTGCTTTTTTTTTTTTTTTTTTTTTTGTGATGAGAAAAACCTGCAATCATTATAATAAGGGCAGGGGTGTGCAAGGGTTGCTACTTGTCTTCTTACTTGGCATGCATGCATGCATGCAGATATGCAATGCTGTTGCAGTGGCAAAGCTAATGAATACTACCCTTATTTTGCCAGTGTTAAAGCAAGATCGGATATGGCAAGATCCAACGTAAGTTAACCTTAAAATGGTTTCGAATAATAGATTCATGCATGTCTGCATGCGTGTTTTTCTGATCTGGGGTTTTGAAATGATTGCAGTGAATTTGAGGACATATTTGATGTTAATCATTTTATTGACTATTTAAAGGACGACGTGCGAATTGTTCGTGATATACCCAGTAGGTTTACTGATGACGACAAACCAGAACTGTTCGGAGACATAAGGTTTGGTTTCTTTTCTGATGCGTCCCATGTCGACTACTGATGATGAGCTTTTGTGGTATAGTTAGAAAGATTTTGTGTTATGCATGGCAGGCGAACAGTAAAGAACATTCCCCAAATATGCTTCAGAACAGTTTTATCTGGATAATGTTTTGCCAAGAATAAAGGAGAAGAAGATAATGATGTTGAAACCGTTTGTTGATCGACTTGGGTATAGATTCTTTAATTTCCTTTTATGATATGATGATTATTATTCGACATGAACAACCGACCATTGTGTGGGTGTATGTATGGTTCAGGTACGATAATGTTCCTCCTGAGATAAACAGGTTGAGGTGCAGGGTGAACTATCATGCTCTCAAATTTCTTCCTGAGATTGAGCAAATGGCTGATCAATTGGTCTCAAGGATGAGAAACCGCAATGGCACTTCAAATCCTTTCATGTAATGTGTATATATATATGTTCGGGTTAATTCCAGATTTAATCTTCGGACTATAACTCATTTCTAATTTTAGTCATTGACTTTTAAATCTGCAGGGCACTACATTTGAGGTTTGAGAAGGGATGGTGGGCTTATCATTCTGCGATTTCGGGGGAACAAGGTTGGAGAAGACTCTCATGGCTACATATAGAAAGAATGAATGGCCTGAACGGTTCAAGGTTAGGGACGTCCCATATTGAGTTTAGACTTTTAATCGAGAGTTCAATTCTTTATAATCAGAACTTGCACCTGCAGGATGGTTCACATTTGTGGCAATTGGCACTGCAGAAGAGGAAGGAGGGTGGTGCCCTCTCGAGCCGGGTGAAGTTGCACTTTTGCTTCGAGCAATGGGGTATCCTAAAGAAACCCAAATATATGTTGCTTCTGGCGAGGTGTACGGGGGAGAGAACACCATGGCCCCACTCAGAAACATGTTCCCTAACCTTGTAAGTCGAGACAAAACACACTCTTCAATTCTACAACTATGATCGTTACAGACCTGAACGTTATTATATTGTAACACAGGTTAGAAAGGAGGAATTAGCAACAACAAAGGAGTTGGATGGTATGAGGAAACATATGACAATGTTGGCAGCCCTAGACTTCCTGGTTTGCTTGAAATCTGATGTTTTTGTGATGAGCCATGGAGGGAACTTTGCCAAACTGGTAATAGGGTATAGAAGGTACATGGGTCACACCAGAAATCTATTAAACCAGACAAGCATCTCATGTCCAAATTCTTAGGTGACCCTACATGGGATGGGCTACCTTAAAAGATGATGTTGTGATTAGTCACAGGACAAGGACTGGATTGCCTGAACAAACTTCCCAAACTATGATATTTGGGAGAATCCTTTGACCCCTTGCATGTGTAAAGCCACCTGATTCCACAACTTCATATAAAGAAACCTCAATTTCAAAGTGTAAATATAAAAATTTGTTTCTGTTATCACAATATTCAATACTGTTATGTTACAGCGGATCTGCAGATACTCAACTTGGTAAAGTGGAGAATATATAGCAGAGAGGTTAAAAAGATAGATTATACTAAAAGATTGCTTGCCTTCCATGCTTAACTCAAATCTGATTCTTTGCCCTCCCATCAATCCATACTACTCCCAACATGTTCTCATTAACCTTCTTCTTCTTCTTCTTCTTCCCTCTAAGCAAAGCTCCATTTCCAAGCTCCACAAATCAACGATGCCGCAGCAGCAGCGTGACAACAATCCCCATTTTTCTTCCGCCGCAGCTCCACGAAACGCCGAGCCGCCGCGGCATGGGCCTACGTTCTACCCGCCGCAGTCACGGCGGCCGAGGTCTAAAGTTGCAGGACCTCGCCACCTCCTCGCCACCGGGATTCCTCGCCGCCGCCGCCGTCTGATCACCGTCCGGGTACATCAGCGGCGGCGCTCCCTGCAAATTTTGTTCCCCAGCAACACCCCCGGTCAAAGCCGCTGGAAGATGATTACATTGACTTAGTTCCTCCACAGCGGCAGCCCCCCAAAGCTCAGCCGCCGCGACGCAGCGGCCCCCAAGGCCAGCCGCAGCACCACCACCACCCTCACCTGAGGGTGCCTTCAAGAACCAAAACCAATCCCTTAGCATGGCTCATCGCAGCCTGCTGCACCCTCTTCTGGATCCTAGTCATCTTCGCCCTCCTATCAATCCTCGTAATCTACCTAGTTTTCCGGCCAAGAAACCGAAATTCGACATTTCAAGCGCCACCCTCAACGCCGCCTACCTCGACATGGGCTACCTCCTCAACGCAGATCTCACCCTGCTCGCAAACTTCACAAACCCAAACAAGAAAGGCAAGGTGGAGTTCCATTACGCAGTGGTGGATCTTTACCATGACAAATCCCCCATTGCATCCACTTATATCCAGCAATTCTCCATGATGAACCATGAATACAAGTTCCAAGATGTGCACTTTGTGACCAGCCAGGTTGGGCTTTCTGCAGATCACAGTCAGAAGCTGAGAACTCAGATTGAGAATGGGAAAGTTAGGTTTGAAGTGAAGGGTCTGTTCAGAGTGAGGTCTGATCTGGGGGGGATTCTCAAGTACTCATATTGGCTCTATAGCCATTGCACAATCATGGTTTCTAGTCCTCCCACTGGGATCTTGATTGCAAAAAGGTGCAGCACAAAGCGTTGAGATTGGAGAACGTTAGAACGAGGTTAATTTTGTTTTTAATGTTTCATTAATTGGTTAAGTAGTTTACTGTAACTTTAAACTTCATTGATGAATGGTGCTATTGCATTTGTTTTTTTCCTTGAAAATGTATTTATCCCATTCTGAGGATGGACTATTGTGTAGTGTACCTGAGATGAATAACAAAAGATAATTTAAACTCTTTGCTCAAAAAACCACAACCCTCACCTTCAGGGCTCATTAGATAAAATTAGACAAAATGACCAATGTCTAGTAACTCACCACATTAGGAATAACTCCCACACTGCGACTGTCAATGCTCGATCTTGTATGCTTGTCCATAATCTATCACTCAAGAACTAACTGAGCTGTGCTGTATGGGGAGATAATTTAAACTCTTCACAAACAGAAAAATGTAGTTTCGTTAACCAAATTTGAGTCATAACAAAAGCCAGGAATTGGATTTAAAAAAAAAAAAAAAAAAAGTGGAAAACTGGTCATTATTAAGGCAGGCAAAAGTGCAAAACTAATCTCTCCTGTGTACCATAAACCAGTTGATGAAACTCCAATTACCTGGATAAGGGTTGGGAAATGTATTCTCTATTTTTGTCACACAGCTTTCATTCTCTAAGAGGTTCACACTTAAGAATAGATATACAGAGGAAGGAGGATGGGGTAAGTATGGGGCAAAAGAATTCAGATAAGGGGTTCAGAAAGCTTCCATTTCGTTTGAACCATCGCGTTGCGTTTCGGTGGGCCTGTTAGTACCTACAAAATCTATGCCTAGCCATTGCCAAGCCAGCATATGTATCTGGGTCTGGTTAGCCTGGTCTGGAGGTTTCCCTGGAATCCAACTCTTCGAGCTGATGAGTGAGCTCTTCCAATCTCTCTCTCAATCTAGTTGCCCTTGAATCTGCCAGTCGCAGTGATTTCTCAGCTGCATCTCTCGCGGCCATGGCTGCAGCTGCAGTTTCTTCTTTGAATTTGAGCTTCTTCTCTGACTCTATCACACTCCGTTTTGCTTCTTCAAGCTCCTGGCGTATGGCAGACAACTGCAGGAGTCATAGAACACATTGTTATAACTAATGGAGCACATTGGCGCATACCCACTGAGATTGTGTAACTGAAAGGTCCATGTATTGATTAAGTTCTATGTAGCAGATGTCACGTGTCTTGAGAGGTTCATCATTCATTCCCAAGTAACAAATTAGATGATGTGTCAATGACATAAGAGACAGTACAGCTTAGTTACATAAAACATGATATCTCCAATCTATGCAGAAGGTCTCAGTACTTAACAGTTCAAAGCCAGAAAGAGGAACTCCGGCTCATGTTGGCAAAAATATCTTCCACATTTTGAACACCTAATTTTACAGTTAGAATTGCTAAAGCCACCAAATTCTATTGCTGATCCTTCTTGTTGCATATGTGAAGAAATCTTGTTCTATTTTCATTCATAATATTCTATGCAAAGCCAAGAAAAAAAGGGGGCGAAGAAAATTAAAAGGACAAACACTGTTGGACCAGTTATCAGTCAATCACAAAATTTAGTTAGAACAAAAAATGGTATTTAATTCTTATTTCAGTTTCCATTTAATCCAAACCTTCATTACTATTAAGAATTAGGTTAAAATAATAATGTTATCCTGTATTTAATTCTGAGGTCAAGCAGACCACTTAAGTTTTAACAATGATAAATTTAAGAAACACTGTTTTTCTATCAAGTAATAATAGTTCAATACCAGAAGGCCAGAAGGCAGTGCGAGATAAAATAAAAATCCTCAATAAATATTCTCCTTCCACTCTAGCTCTTTCAAACAAATATCACGAGGAACTCTAAATACCTTGTTGACAAATCTTATTAGTTTCCCATGCAATGAATTCAATCAACTATGATTACTAAGAATTCATTCAAAAGACTCTGTTAACAAAATTTAGGACAGTTCATGCTCATGCTTGCGTTAAGAGTACCTAAAGCTTACGAAATTGTTGATCTTGGGCTAAGTTACCAGAGATACAATTTATTTAAAATTGATCTACCAGAGACTCAAAGGTCAAACGCAAGAAGAGCAGGGGTTCAAGAGCATCAAGCATACCTGTGCCAGATATTCTTGTTCAACAGATTTCCCAGCTGCAGCTTCTTGCTGAGCTGCTACTTTCCACCTTCTGATTTCTTCTTCAGCAGCAGCAATGTCCAGCATAAGCCCTTCAACCTAGATTACAGCACAAGCATAAGATATGAACTGGCATCAAGATAATACTATGACTAATGCATTTCTCAAGTCTAACATATATAAAAGAAGTCTCCCTATACCACTCAACTGCATTGCATGTTAAAGATACATACAGTGAAGGTAAACTTACATTTTCTTTTGCGACCCTCTCTTTCTCTCAAGCTCCTCTACCTGTTGCTTCCATTGGCTCAGTTCCTTTGCTTGAGCATCCACATGTTCCTTAAGTAAACTTGACTCCGCCCTTGATTTAGCAAAGCAAAATCAAAAACAATAACCTTCAGTTGGCCTTGGTCTAAGAAAAAATACACATAGATTTGATGCTCCCAAGTCGAGAAGAATGTACAAACAAGTTCAAATAAGCATTACAAAAGTATTACTTAGCTAAAGCAGTAACCATATCTATAGGCAAGCAAAGAAAACACATTTTGATAAAATTTGCCACCATTACCAGAAATCCCATCTGTCATTATCATAACATTTTATTCACAGAACCCAAAAAAGGGGTAACAGGGCATGGCAAAAGATATAGTGTGGCTCAGATATGCTAATGCAAAAATGCTCAAGGTCATATTCCTTATCTCTTGGACAAAGCAAATACCAGTAACATCAGACTTTCTGATAGTCTTATTAGAATGATATAATTAGCCTATATCTTGGTCCTTAATTTCTTACTACTGCAATCCTTTACATCATTCGAAGTTAGAAAGATTTCTGGAGAGTGGAGATATTAATGATAGAATCCACACAGACCTCACAGCATTATGGGGTTTACTCTTTCATCATATAGCATCAGGCCAATACAACCAAAGATGAACAGAAGGTACCTTTGCTCTTCCAGTGAATGTTTAAGCTCAATGATCTCAAGCTGAGACTGCTTGATAATGTTCTCTAAAGTGCCAGCCTGTCTTGAAAAATGATGAATGAGAAACAGAGTGAGGATTTTCCCTTTAAATAAGACCAGCAATAACTTACCAAAGCATATACTTCATCTTCTTCTGTGTCTGAAGCCTGCAATTTATCATCCAAAGCTGGAGATTTATGCTCCCCGAGGCTTATTATTGAACCTATAATTTATCCCAGCCTCTTCAATCCATTTTCCTGCTATTTTAAACAGCTCATTTGTTACTGGAATGACAAATCCACTGATGCCCTTTCGTGACAAAGCACTTCGTAATAAAGACCCAATTTGTTCTTATCTCCTGCATCAGCTGCGAACCCCAATCTTTAAGGCTTTTCACTTCCCGATTCTTCTCCTCCATCAGATCCCTTGTTTTTTCAAAACCAATTTGACTAAAATCCATTATGGACTCCAATCCTGCCAAAGATGCTTCATCATATTCTCCTCAAGGTCCATTTCTCGAGCAAGAACAAGGAATCTGATAATTCAGATGACTTTGTAACATCCACTACCTTTATTACATTGCAAACCTGTTTGTGTATTTTCGATACATAATTCAATTGGTCAGTCAGTAAAGATCTTAATGACTCCAACTTCAACTCCAAACTGCTCATTTTACCTTCATACTCACTCAGATCTGCCTCAACCCTATCAATTCACTTTCCATGGCATTTTGCTTATCAAGCATCTCCCTTTCGTACTCTGAAAAGCTCTTATCTTTATCAGCCAGCGACTTCCGCAGATCCTCAACAAGGGAATCTTTCTTTAAAATCTCCTCTCTCAAACCACTCATTGTTGCTTCAAGTTGTGAAATCTCAATAGCAATCTGGTAATTCCTCTGATCCATCTGTTCCCGAGCCTCATTCCTAGACTTGGTTGTTGAGTCAATCTGCCTCAACATTTCTCCACTATATCATTTGTCCTTTTGATCACCCCATAAGCCACTGCTGGCAAACCTGTATATTTCTGAGACCTAGGCAACCCACCGGCGGTAAAATTCTTGAAATGACTCACTTTCCCGGATATTTTATCAATCCACTCACCAACATCGAAGCTGCAGTCTCGACTTCCACCCTCTTCGATTCTTTCACTTTCATCACTTCTTCAAATTCCTTTTGCAACTCTTCGTTCTGCTTCGAAAGTTCATCTTTCTCCTTAACCGCCCCACTAAGCTCGGTCGATACCTTATCAACCTTCACCAAAGCCTCTTCCTTCTCGCGCAAGGCCTGATCCCGCTGCTTCGACGACTCATCGCGCTTCCTAATAGCCTCGTGAGCTAGGACTTTCAATCGGTTGAGGGAGACTTCCAATTGGGATTTGGAATTCTCCGCGGCGATGCGCGCTTGCCTCTCGCGATCGAGCTCGGCAAGGACCTCCCGGAATTTCTCCAGGGATACGTCTTCCGGGGACGGAGTCTCAACATCGATCGCCGCAGGCTCGTCGTCGGCCTCGACATCGCTCAGAACGGCGTCGTTTTTTCTCTTCCCCGGCGTTCGCCATTCATACATATCAATTATATATCCAAACAATACAAAATTTGTTTCTATAACTAATCAGTCGTAGTGTGCTTCATTAATCATTAAACCTAAAAAGAACGGCGAAATTAAAAGCGTGCTAAACAACAAGCAAACAAGCGAATTCCTGAACCCTAAGATTTGGTATGTGATTGCCGGCCGAAACCCTAAGATTTGGTATGGGGGAGGACTTGAGTCAACCGATGACGGTGATGATGACTTTAATTTCGTCTCAACCGGAAGGATTTTATGGTAATTTAGTCAATCGCAATGAACACCACGGGGAGAGAGAGAGTGGAGGGAAGGAGACGAAAGATTGCCGGAAACTGCATTTCGTCTGCCGGAAGGAAATTATAAACTATAATGTGAATTTTGGTGCGTCTCGCCGTTACGGCGTTATATTCCCGTGTTTTTTAAAAAATTATTTTGGTATAATAATCTACGGAAGGAAGAAGTAACCTATTGTGAACGTTTAGTTCACAAAATAAATTTGAATGAATTCTAGCACGTTTAGTTCACGATAAATTTGAATCAATAAAATGATATTTTACGTGAAATGGAATAGGTAAGAAATGAATATAAATTGTTTCTATTGTTTGTTCGCTGAAGAAATAGACTTCTCCAGTGTTATTGTTTTGTTCGCTGAAGGAATAGAGTTTTTCCGTGTTTGATTGGTTAAAGAAATATAAATGAAATAGGCTTTAAAACATAAATACTCTTATAAAAATAATAATAATAATAATTATCATTACTCCATATTATATAAACACATATTTATATTTATATTATATTTATTTCCCCTCTTATTCCACATCGGCCGAAGAAGTAGGAAATGGAGCCTTGAGGCTCCTTTTAAAGTAACCTCAAGGCTCCATAATATTAATTGCAATGCATCGCTTGGCAAGCGGATAGACAGGCACTTAATTTAAAAGTCAAGACTCCATATTAAGAACCTTATACAGTTAATTATATATATATATATATATTATATATATATATATATATTATATATATATATATATATATTATATACAACATCCTTATGTAACATCCGTTTTGCATGAGTCCATTTCAAATGCACCCGTCAGCTCTTTACTGAACACATAAGGTACAATTTGAGATTATGAATGAAAATGGGTATTTAAAACTCATAATAATGTCCTAAAAACCTATCAACTAAACAATACCAATTACTTTGATACATAATCCTTAGAGCTAAAGCTGTCAACCAAACACACCTAAGATTATGTGTTTTAGCTAACCTATTATATGCATGTTGTTAACAAATTATGTGTTTGCTAATAAATTGAAGACACCTACTAATATATTAACTCTCTCTCTCTCTCTATAATCTATATATATAATATATATATATATATATATTATATTATATATATATATAATGTTAATAATATGCATTTATATTATGCGAGTTAATAAATTATGTATATTTAATTTATTAATTAAAACGCACATGATAATTAATTATAAATATATAATTTTTTTATTAAGACTCACATAAATACAAAATAGATCTAGCATATAGTATCAGCATTGCCTCGTCACATGACAACGTTACGTATGTGTTATTGCACATTGGGCTTTGGCCTCATATGACAACGTTCGGGATTGGGAATTGGGATAGCTTATATATAACTATTCCACTCCAGCCCATCTTTACTAGACACTGTTTTAATCATTATTGCATATATATGGAACGTGATTTATATAATTATATAGATCACGATTTAAAAAATACATAAAGTATATTATTTTAATTTATAAATATATTATTTTAACTTATAAATGATAAAATACATGATCTTACTCATAAATTTTATTATTCTAACACATAAAGTACATTATACATTATTCTAACTCATAAATACATTATTCTAACAGATATAAATTGCATTATTCTAACACGCTCGTAGAACAATAAATACATTACTCTTTTGTTCTTTCTATATTTAAAAAGAGGAGTAAGATAATACGGGAAAGAAATGATTAATGAGACTCGTTCCTACAAGTAAAAGAAAGAAAAGCAAATACAACGGAAAATTGATAATAAAAAGCGTAGAGACTAGAGGCTATGGTTAAGTAATAGACTATATAAATTAATATAAAGTGTGGCTTTCCGAGGAATCCTGGATCACTTTCTTCTATATCCAGTGGATGTTCCAATATTTTGTCTCAACTTATATTATAGCAATAATAATATAATTAATGACGTACAATTGGTTATTCTGCCTTATAATTTTAATTAGAAAAAGATGACAAGGAAGTAAATCAATTTAAATTGTCTATAGTTCACTTACTCAAATAAATTTTTTTATCAATAAACTCCTCTCACTTAAAATTAAATTTGTAACCTTTTAAACTTGAGTATTAATTTATTGTTAGAACAAGAGTGCATCTTAAGTGAAAGGACTATATTGCACATTTGCACCACAATTGTAACAAAATATTCATTGCCTCCACCTATTATCTACTTGATAATCATGATATATTACTTTTTGTGAGCATCTAGCCATTAATGTGCAATCCAACTATCAGCTTAAGTTTTTAGTTGAGATGGAGTGCATGCTCCAATTTGATATCAGAGCTAGACCGGAGGTCACGGGTTCGAATCTCAACGCCATTCGTAAGCGACTACGGTTTACCGGTCCACGTGCTGCTTGGAACCCGTGGTACTGCTTGGAACCTACCGCACACGTAAGGGGCGTTGGAACCCACCGCACACGTAAGGGACCGCACACGTAAGGGGGCGTTGGAACTGCTTGGAACCGCACACGTAAGGGGCGTTGGAACCACCGCACACGTAAGGGACCCGCACACGTAAGGGGCGTTGGAACCCACCGCACACGTAAGGGGGCGTGTGAGCATCAATCCAACTATCAGTTAAGGGGGCACACGTAAGGACCGCACACGTAAGGGGGCGTGCTGCTTGGAACCTGCTTGGAACCCACCGCACACGTAAGGGGGCGTGTGAGCATCAATCCAACTATCAGTTAAGGGGGCACACGTAAGGACCGCACACGTAAGGGGGCGTGCTGCTTGGAACCCACCACACACGTAAGGGGCATAAGGACCGCACACGTAAGGGGGCGTGCTGCTTGGAACCCACCGCACGTAAGGGGGCGTGTGAGCATCAATCCAACTATCAGTTAAGGGGCGTGTGGTACTGCTTGGAACCCACCGCATACGTAAGGGGGCGTGTGAGCATCAATCCAACTATCAGTTAAGGGGGCACACGTAAGGGGGCGTGTGAGCATCAATCCAACTATCAGTTTAAACTTTTAGTTGAGAGGGCACACGTAAGGGGGCGTGTGAGCATCAATCCAACTATCAGTTAAGGGGGCACACGTAAGGGATGTGTGAGCATCAATCCAACTATCAGTTTAAACTTTTAGTTGAGATAGAGCACATGTTTCAATTTTTTTCCTTTCTCATAAATTTAATGGATCAACAAATAATACTTTATACTTTCTTATATATTTATATACAATTAAAATTTGTTAAAAATATCATTTTAAACAATTACTTTCCCATGCCACCTATTATGTTGCACAGACCAACACTTGTCACCCCAACAAAAAAGATTATGAGATAATATAAAATCTTGTAAATTAAGATATGATTTGGTATATCTTGTTTAGAACGTCATGGAATTGAAGGCATTACATTAACATTATTACATCGAAACAAACAACCCACATGGACACTACGTATATCCAACCCACCAAAATCGAAAAAAAGGTGACAACAGGAGTAAAAAGTTTCCAATATCCAATATATATATATATATATATGGTCGGTTTTCGAATTTTTATGGTCCCATTGTTATAAATAAATGAGGTCCTACTAAAAGTATAAACACAATATTTATAATCAATATTGTAAAATATATGATTTTTACTTCAAATAAATATGATAGGTGTAACACCAACTAAATACAAAAATCACAGTTCCTATTTTAATTTACTTCCATGTTAAATTAAGTAGTTAGATTAAAATTAAATATTGTGCTCTCTAAAAATTGAGGCACTGTGTTATTATCCATCAAATAAAATGATGTGCTTTATTTAATAAAAGTTTAAATTAATAGTTAGACAACACTTATTTGCATATATTATGCTAAAAAGATTAGTTGAGGTTTTTGTCATTTGCGCCATGTTTGGAATTAAAACTACTACTTAACCATAACTTAAAGACAAAGTCTAAGATTCTAACATAATTATAAACTCGAGAACTATACATGCTCAGGGTAAATCATTAAAAATTAAAACATTATTCAATCAAAATTTATGGTCAAAATCGCATTTATAGTCACATATACTACTTGAAAATTTGTATTGGACAAATCCCGCTATGAAAATATGGTGTGAACGCATTATGCATGAAGATTATGTTGCAAATCCATGATTTTCGTAAAGGAGAATTATGTTCCACCCACTTGATCAAACCCAGCATTTTCTAGACAATTTTTTGTTTGTTTGTTTGTTTTTTTTTTTTTTTTTGTTGATGTTTTTGGTATTGTAAGTGGCAGTGTCAACCTATGTTGTTTGCCTTGTAAGTCTGTCCAACTAGAAACATATTTTATAAGACTTTACTCTAAAACTAGGAATTGAAGTGAAAAAGTTGGCACATATAGGACGGCAGTGCATGCATCAGTGGACCACGTACCTACCACCAGCCACCATCTTCATCTTTCTTAGCGTGTGGTGAACACCAACCATACTCCTCACACCGGCCTCTTGTACTCAAAAGGTAGGGAAGGAAGCAAAAGGAATAAGCAAATGTACATTTCATGCATGCACCACTCACAACTGGAAATTCTGAAATTTCCGACCACCTGAAAATTATCTTAAATCAAGTCGAAAGCCTTGTTTTGACCACTTTTAGTATCCGGAAAAACCCTTGTTGATATTTCCGACCACTTTTTGCTTTCAACTTGATTTAAGATCACTTTCAGGTGGTCGAAAATAAAATAATTTCCAGTAGTGATTTCTTGTTCCGACCACTTTTAGTGTCCGGAAAAACCCTTGTTGATATTTCCGACCACTTTTTGCTTTCAACTTGATTTAAGATCACTTTCAGGTGGTCAGAAATTCAATAATTTCTAGTAGTGACTTTTCCACTCACATCAAGAATATCGGAAGCAAGTTTTAAATGAGACTTTTTATCCACTAAATCAATGCCTTAAAAGTTCTAATTCAATTATTACCTCTCCTATTATATTTGTTTCTTAGGGCAAGGCTAATGGTTTGAGGTATTTTTGTAAATTTTAGACCGAGCTGATCGAGTATTTGTTTTTTAGAGTACGTGAATTTCATTCAACAAAATAAGAAACTAATTTTAATAGTGTAATACAATCTAAGCAAGAATATCAGGATAAAACTGTGTTTACGTCGTAAGATCCAACTTCAATTCCTTGACTAAGAAGCATCTATAGAAATTAAACTTATAATCTTTAAGTATAAAAATTAATGTTTCACTCACTTAACTCTGCAATATCAGTTACTAATAAGACTATTATGCATGTATGACGCCAAAAAAGTTTTGTACGTACACGCTTGAGATTGAATATAGATGGAGGACATTCTTAATTGCTATCAAATTTTAGTGTTCTTAAGATAGGAAACTACTCCGTAGGGGTTTTCCTTGTGATAAAAGGAACAAAGAGGAAGGACAAAACAATTAGCTTTCAAAAATAAATAATTAAATAATCAAAGCAATTAGGATTGAGATTCTTTTAATAGTGACCAATTCTTTTTATAATCTTAAAATCTTTGTCAACTTATATTATAAATTCACAAGTGGAGCCTACAAGTTATTTTCAAGGGGTAATTATTATATATTGATGTTGAGAATTGAGATATTAAATTGTGAGCTGAGTAATCATATTACCTAAAAATTCTAGAAAATATTACAAAAGATGAATTATAAAACCATTTAAAAAATCCCCATATTACCTTAAAGCATATAACATGAATCAAACCACGTATATATAGAACTTTCTAGTAAATCAGCCTAGTGTCACGCACTATTTGCGTGACAGTGTTAGACTCAATTTAACGTGTATGAGGGATAAGGCTTGTCTGCAGGGTAAGTAGGGTCTGGTATGCTGCATGGGCATTAACCGTTGCATCGAAGGGCCGTGACACTAGACTATCAATAGTTGACTCTCTCAAACTAAGAAGGCCATAAAATAGCCTTCACAATGTGTCAAACCAATTGCTTGTCCACAAAGTATCATACTTCCTACCAATCAACAATAAAACTTGCTATCAGCGACATGGGTTTGAACCTCATTTCAGTCATTTGAAACCTATAGGACTAAGGCTATTATTATTATCCCTATAATACTCTTTCAGTTTCAAAGGATCACTTGACCAATCCGACAAAGCTAGAAAACTTGATGTTAGTAAAACGAATATTAGAAAAAAAAAAGTCAACCCAATTTACCAAAACCTATTTGAAGCTCAACTAATTTTTATAAAAAAATTTAGATGTAACAATATAAGTAAAAAAAAAAATTACAAAAGTTTGAGGGGTGAGGCCCCACAGCCCACCGTCACACTCTTCCCCTGCAGGCTGCAGGTGGCACTATAAAACAAGGCAAAGAAGTCATCATCCTGCAATAACGCCCGCTAAAAATATCAAACATGGAGAACAAGTATTCCTTTCTACTATGTCTCATCCTCTGCAATATTATTATCTCTCATTTGGCTCCGCCCACGGTGGTGGCTCAGCCACTGTCCACCAATTCCCGGTGGATCGTGAACGAGTCGGGGCGGCGGGTGAAGCTGGCGTGCGTGAACTGGGTGACCCATCTGGAAGTGGTGGTGGCGGAAGGGCTGAGCAAGCAGCCGGTGGACGTGATCTCAAAGAAAATAGTGGATATGGGTTTCAACTGCGTCAGGCTTACTTGGCCTCTCTTCTTGTTCACCAATGACTCCTTGGCCTCCCTCACCGTCAGACAGTCCTTCAAGAACCTCGGACTACTCGAATCCATTGCTGGCCTTCAAGCTAACAACCCTCCATTGTTGATCTCCCCCTCATCACTGCTTACCAGGTATTCACTTCGACCCCGTTTACCAGATATTATTAGTAATGATTAATGGTTTTTAATAATATTCAGAGCCAGTTATGTATAATTCTAAGTATATTACCGTCACATGATTGTATCATATATATTATCAAAATTGTTAATATCGGGTACTATTAGTAATGATTTTTAATAATACCTGAGACAATCATGTAAGGTACCAAGTATTAGTAATGACAAATTAAAATTGAGTTAAGAGTACAAGCTTCGCAATTTTGACAAGGAGAATATAATTGATTTGAGGGCCCAGCAAGGATAAGATCTGTAGTGTTTGTGCAATTGTGTCCTTGATATCTTGAAAGGATAAGATCAGTTGAAAAGAATGCAGTGTCATGGCACTCATCTTCAACCTTGTTTAATGGTGACAAGACCTTTTGTGATGAGTAATGCACTATGATGGTGACTGCCAACAACAAATTTAAGGTCAATGAATCTGTCTTTAAAAAAAAGGCAATTTTTTTTTTAAAAAAAACATACTTTGATCCAAATGATTTCAGTGCTATGATGGTGGTCTTGGCAGGTTGTGGTTGGTAGTCTGGCAAAGTACAAAGTGATGATAATACTGGATAATCACATTAGCAAACCTGGGTGGTGCTGCAGCAGCTATGACGGCAATGGCTTCTTTGGCGACATCTACTTTGACCCGAAGCTATGGGTGATTGGCCTGACCAAGTTGCCACCATGTTCAACGGCACAGCAATGTGGTCGGGATGAGCTTGAGGAATGAACTTCGAGGCCTAAACAAAACGTTAATGATTGGTACAGGTAGGATAAAGCACACTTCTGTATATCTGCCACCTCTAAGCATCTATGTTAACATAAAGAATTGCATATGTGTATGAATCAATGATAGGTACATGCAACAAGGAGCAGAGGCATGCATGCAGCAAACCTGATCTTCTAGTTATCTTCTCTGGGCTAAGCTTTGATAAGGATCTCTCTTTCCTGCAGAAAACACCAGTGAATTTGACGTTCTCTGGGAAGTTAGTTTTGAGGTGCACAGTATGGTTCACTGATGTGAGGACTGGGCATCGGGTAACCCAAACAAAGTGTGTGGGAGAATAACTAATGACATAATGAGCAGAGGAGGTTTCGTGTTGGATAAAGGGTACCCGTTGTTTGTCAGTGAGTTTGGGATTGATCTAAGGGGAACCAATGTGAATGACAATAGGTACTTCAACTGCTTCTTGGGTTTGGCAGCAGAGCTCGACTTTGACTGGCACTGTGGACGCTGGCTGGAAGTTACTATCTGAGAGAAGGCACAGTTGGACTAGAAGAGTTTTATATTCTGACCTGGATTGGTGTAACCGAGGAACTTGAGCTTCCTCCAAAGGATCTCTATCATGCAGTCACCCTTTCAAGGTATATATGATCAGAACCAAAAATAGACTATCATATCATTTCATTAAGAAACTTAAGATAAATGGTATAGACTAATATACTGAAACTAATGCATGATACTTATTTGATGTGAAATGCAGGACCAGGTTATACAGAGTCTCGACCACATAAAATTATTTTCCATCCAATGACTGGGCTTTGTGTTCGAAGAGTTCACTCTTCAAGCCATTGGAGTTAGGTCCATGCTCAGAGTCAGATCCATGGGGCTACACTCCAGGTAAAGCATTAACAGTGGAAGGAACTTACTTTTGCCTTCAGGCAGAAAAGCTCGGGAAGCCAGCAAAGCTTGGTCTGTTTTGCACAGATGATAGCTCAAAATGGGAAATCATCTCAGATTCTCGCATGCATCTGTCATCGAAGCTTAAGGATGGCAGTAATGTCTGCCTGGATGTAGATTCCAACAATGTTATCATCACCAACACCTGCAAATGTTTGAATAATGACAGTTCATGTGACCCTGCAAGTCAGTGGTTCAAAATTACCGACAGCACGAGAGGAACAGCTACCAAAAGTGATTTTCAGAGCACTCATTCTTGTATTTTCTGGCAAAAAAATTGTTTGCAAGCTACATATGATAATTCTGATGAAAAGTTCATATAGAGTTTAGCCATACAAGTTCAAAACATGACATGTTCTTTTTGAAAATAGTCTATGTAAAAGTTTATTGAAATAAACTAAAATGTCTTCATTAGTGCAGCAGAACTCATTCTTCCATGGCTTCTCCACCTTCTATCACCTCCACCATATCTCTCAGTGGTGTAATCTTAGTCATAATAATCTCTGCAAGCACAATGAATATCCACAATTATAACAAGGGAAAGAAAGAAAAGCAGTCTGAAAACACAATTTCAGACAATTCCATTTAAAAGAGTAAAGTATTCAGTATGAGAACTCTAACCAGTCTTTTTAGGGAAGGCATAACCCTTCTGAGGATAAGTTCGGGGATTTGGTGACTTATGGTTTCTAATATATTCCGCGTGGCCCTAAAGAACAGATGAAATGAGAGTCACAAAATACTCAATTCAAAAAAAAAAAAAAAAGTTACAAAATTCATCTGCCAGATCTTTATTTATGTGTTACAGAGTACTTTTTTTGGGTACAGGTCAGATTTAATAAGATTGAATATATAACAAGGTGGAAATTCTTCATCTAGCATCTGTTTTGGAAAACACACCTGGGTTATTACACAAACATCAACATTGCTTCCACTACCCAGATCATTGAATATTCCGGCCAATATGGCATCCGTCACCAATTGAATTCCCTCTTCCTTCTGCAATTACCCTCAATATATAAGACAGTGTCCTAATATAATCTGACTAAGTACACAAGTAAACAGCATACTTACATTTAGTCCCTCACGGTATCGTGATTCAAAGACAGACATTGCTGCAAGGGAACCAGATCCCATTGTAGCAAACGGCAGTGTGTCAGTCGAGCCATGAGGGTAAATCTGTCAAAAGAAGTAGTTTTATACATTGTATGAAATAAATAGATACAGTACAAGATATCTCTATTCAACAGTTACTCACAGTATGCAAATGTGGGCCAGTGATATCAACTCCACCAAGAACCAAAGCAGCTGAAACATATCCTTGGTGACTGATTGAATGAAGAAACAGTTAGGTATTCCAGAGAAGCAATTTCAGTTACACATAAGAGCCACTAACTGTGCCAGGAAAAAAAAAACACTAATAACTATGATCACCTGAAAAGATGAGATTTTAAAAGTGTAAGAGCAGCGATAACCCTGGATTCACGACCAGTGTGATATCTGTGGAGCTTCAGTTGGGAACTGACCATGTCTAGGAAATAACCACAATAAGAGGTAAGGCAGACAAATGTAATGCAATGAAGCAAATATTACTAGTCAATAATTCAGGTCCTAATACAACAAACGAAAAAGTAAAATAGCAAACTACCAGTAACAGCTTCAGTATCAGCAGCAGTCCCTGCTCCACAGCAGTAAATATTAGGAGCCATGTAGTGAATTTTCTCACAATTCTTATCGGCAACTATGGGTCCTTCAGTGGCACGGGTGTCTGCACCAAGGATGACACCATCCTGAGGACATAAGATAATTGTTAAAATCGCAAGCAAGCATAATTTGATTATGGGTGCAGGAACCATTTTATTCTCAATCATTGTGACAATGTCATTTATGGCTGTAACAAAATCTATATCAACCATACAGATCTCTAACCATGAAAGAAAGCTTCCTTCCCCACCTTACTAAGTTCTATCTTCGCATTAGCGCAAAACACTTGCACAATCTGAAACACGCCTCAACCTCAAACAATTACACTTCACAATTGAGTTGTAAATTGTATACCCATCACTAATTCCACTCTTGTTCTGCAACCCTAGGAAAACGATAATTCCAAATCGGCTTACACTTCCCATCCTAGTCTCTCATTACACACACACACACACACAATACTAAACCCTAAACCCTAAACTGACACAGTAATGGACTACCACTACTAAAACTATCAAATTAATCTTTGAAAATCCTAAAATTAAAACACACATGTTGCAGAAATTGAAAGCATTTTACTACAAAATAATAAAATTGGAAGATCGAACATAAAGGAAGATAAAACCTTAAAAATCAAGCCAACAATAGTAGTTCCAGTTTTGAGGAATGAAGGAGGGCGAAGCCCTTTGTTGGCCAGCATGTCATTCCTTCTGCACAAATCGAAGTTGAACCCACCCTTTGCCGGAACATCCATCGATCCCTTCGCCATAGCTATTCCAATTCAACTAAACCCTAATATGAACACACACGCACATACATAAATTTAATAAGTACATGTATAATTTACATATCAATTCAAACATTTAAACGAGAGATAGAGAGAGGAAAAGGTCGTAAGCAATTACAGCTGAGCAGGAAACTAGAACGACGTCGTCTAGGATTTCGGAGACTTACCGGACTGAAACTTTGGGACTGTAGGAATTGGCAGATGAGCAGAAGTGCAGAACGGGGCAACAGAAAGAGAGAGAGGAAGGCTTGGGAAAGAAGAAGAAAAAAATGTAATTCCAAAAAAGTCCCTCGAGTTTTTTACTTTTGGTCCTATGACTTTAGTGTTTCCGTCAACTTAGGTTCACAACTTTAATTCCTGACATAAGTAGTGTTTGACTTTGATTTTTTTTCCATTTTTAGTCCTTCCGGCCATCTGAGCGGTAAGTTTCGATCGGAATTAATAAATTGTCATGTATATTTAACTTTAGAAGTGTAAATAAGTCTTTCACCATCAATAAAAAATAAACGAAAGAAAAAATAAAATTAAAATTAATGAATTGCCTTCCCCACTCCGCTGCTTCGTCATCAACAACAACAAACTCTTCACAAAAAATTCATTTAATAGTTTCGCAGAGGAAGAAGGAAAAATGCCAAGGAGAGAGTGACAGAGAGAGAGGGAAGGGGGGGGGGGGTGACTGGCTTCTGTGAAGAGAAAGACGAAGTAGCGGAGTGGGGAAGACATTTCATTAATTTTATTTTTTTCTCTTTTGTTTATTTTTTTATTGATGGTGAAACTTTTTACCTTCTAAAATTAAATATACAGGACAATTTATTAATTCCAATCGGAACTTACCGCTCAGATGGCCGGAAGGACTAAAAATGGAAAAAAAATCAAAGTCAAGCACTACTTATGTCAGGAATGAAATTTGTGAACCTAAGTTGACGGAAACCTAAAGTCATAGGATAAAAGTGGAAAAAACGGTTACTGACTTTTTTTTTTTTTTTTTTTACGGAGTATTATTTTACTTTCAATTTGATTATAATGAGTTATCATTTTTTTATTGAAAAAAGTTCAAATAAATCCTTAAATTTCACTTAAAAATTAATTAAGTTTTTTAAATTGAGGAAATTTCAATTTTGGTCATGTGACTATAAATGTCTTGTTAATTTCAGTCATTGATTTTTAAAAGTGTCAATTTAATACCTTAACTATGTAATTTTTGTCACTCCAACTAAATTGTCGGCCAAATTTCGTCGAAAAATTTTAATAGTTAAAATAATGAGGGTATTTTGATCGTTTCACGCCTCTTTTCTTCTTCTCCGGCGAGTCCATCTTTTTCTCTCCCGTTTCCGCGTTTTTTTCTCCCTCTAAACCCTATCTTTAATATCATAAGCCTCATTTCCCCATCATCTTAGTTCGTTGTATTCACTGGAAATGGGAGAGGAAGGGGTGGGCTACCTGAGAAGAAGAAAAGAGTCATGAAATGATCAAAATACCCTCATTATTTTAACAATTAAAATTTTCCGGCGAAATTTGGTCGGAGTGACCAAAATTGACAAAATTTGCATAGTTAAGGTATTAAATTGACACTTTTAAAAGTCAAGGACTGAAATTAACAAGTCTCCTATAGTCATATGACCAAAATTGAAATTTCCTCCTTTAAATTTTTAGAAGTTGCAATTAAATCCACAAACAAATTATTTTGGAGCAATGAAACTTACTTGTTGGTGATGACCTATAATTGTAGGTCAATTAGGATTCCGACGAACTCCAGTAAACTTCCGACAAATATCTTACCATTTCCGACAAGTTAGTTCAAAATCTAGGGATCAGCGATTGTTACAGTCGTTGGTCGTTGGGTTTTGAACAAGATTGCCAAAAATGATAAGATATTCAAATTCTTGACTTTTGGTTAAGGCTGGATGATATTGTCTTTATGCTCAACTCAATTTTCAACTTTAATATGAGCATTTCTTCAATTGAAAAAATGTTATGATATCGTTTTTATGCTCAACTCAACGATGACTTATTTAATAAAATATTGAAGCATTGAATATTCATTTTAATCTTGAAAAACAATATAGTTAACCAACCGGAGACAACTTGGAATCATAAATTGTATTCTTGGCCTTGCTCTTCATCTATTTCGTTTGTTCTTGAGTAAAGCAGCCAAGAAATCTCACCAATATTCTATATTCTTTGCTCATGACTTATGGTTGGGTATCCAACCCTAATAGCATATTGTTTCTACTTTTACAACTTTTCATTTTGGTCCACAAAATCCAACCTTAAACAAGTAGGGCAACTTCAATATATCTATAAATATATTTCCTTGTTAATTAGCAGATCATTGTCTCTATGTGTACTTTACAACCTAACACGTGTTTGTTGTGATCATATTGATGAACTAATTAATTAATATTATATTGGAAAATATGAACAATGGTTTACAATTTTAACTACTATTATTATTATTATATTATTATTATTATTATTTATTATTATTATCATATATTATTATTATTATTATTATCTACAAACTTAATACGGTCAATAAAGTTAGGTCCCTCTAACATATAATAAGAACAAAACAACCACATATAAGTTATCCAATGTCAATTGTTATAACTTCAACATTTTCAAAAAATCCTTCTAAACAGTATTTGACTAAAAATCCTTTTAAAATGTATTCTAGCAATTTGTTATTTAATTTTCTAATCCATGATCAACTCATGAATTTACCTCCTATCTCTTGCAATAAAACTCTTTATATATATATATATATATATATATATATATATACACACACACGCATGAGAAGTGGATGAGATAGTGTAGGTCTCTTCGTGCTAAGAAAGTGCTTGACTACCATTTGAGGTCTTTTGAGCACAAAATTCTTTATGTTCATTGATTGCTTATTAATATCTCAATTTTTCACGAGTTTAAAAAGTAATCCACTTAATAATTATATGCTACAAAAAAATCAATTAAGTGAAGTCAAATGGAAGGATGAATATTAATAATTATAAAAGGGGATAAAGTTCTCAAAATTAAAATTTTGCAATTTTTTTTTTGGTTTGAAAATGAATAGTTTTTACCAATGAAAGCAAGAAACCTTCTAAAGTAATTTTCCCAAACAAAAATTTCTTTCATAAGATTGCCTTTATATCTTGTAGTATAATAATCCCAAGCATCAAGCAAATGAGTTCATTACTTTCTCAAAAGAAAATTCCAAATGTCAGATCTCATCAGTTCCTTCTTCAATTTCTGCATGCAGATTCTCATAACTTATTAGCTTATTAAATATTTTTTCGTTGTATTAATGTATACATTGAACCAATGAACATGCATGTTAAGGTTTTAGAGCTAAATTTTAAAAATTACTATACTTCAGGACTGAATTGGAAATTGTCTACCATAGTCTATAACTAATTTGAATTAAGCAATTATAGTTAAAAATTAAATTAGGTGTTAATAGATGAGAAATTATCAAGATACAGTTACAGTTACGGTTACAGAGAACTCAATTAATAATAAAAAAAAAAATCATTAAAGTGGAAGATCGAATTAAATACAAAAAGACGTTTAGGACTAATCCTAAAAAACCACTATAATTGAAGTCTAAACTGAGTATTAACTCAATACAGTCTTACAAAACAAGGTCATGGGCATCTAAACTGTCTCATTTCTTTTTGAGCTTTGAAGGGACACACACACACACACACACACACACACACACACACACACATATATATATATATATATATATATATGTATGTATGTATGTATACTGCTAATAGTGCAACATCATGGGGCCATTAACACAGCTGTTTCAATTCTATAGACCCATTTTGGAAGTAAGGCATTTGATTCATTTCCCCTTTACTCCATCTAACCATGCTATAAATACAACTCAATCTCAACTCAACAACCACACCAATATCCATTTTCTCTTTTCATCTCTTAATTGCTATCTAAAAACCTCTCTTCTCCACCTTCCAAAAATGGCTCAAACCATCAACACTGATAACATCCCTAGGGTGACCAACACCACCCCTTTGTGTGACTCCGATTCCTCCTCCTGGTACCACCATTAACCCGACCCACGAAATCATCCCTAGGACCACCGGCCAGATCAACCCGAGGGATATACTACTACTCCTTCCTGCCTACCCGGTCCAAGAAGTTGTCGTCCCTGCAACCGTGGCCAACGTTAATGCCATCAATCCAATGAGCAGTGGCCTTGTTGTCCCTGCACCCCTCCCGGTGGTAGCCCCGTTGAAGGCGAAAACCGTTAATCCCATTCCGGCTGGTAGGTATCTTAGGAATAGAAGGGTGATCTTCTTGCTAGCTCCGAGGATACCACCATGATGGACCCATGTTAGAGCAACTCACGACGTGATGCGGTCCACTACAAAGTGAAGCCTCTCCTGCACCTCATCGAGGATATAATGCCTCGCGCCAATGCTGCCATTCCCGGCCACGTTCAGGTACACAGCATTATAAACATAAATGTGCAATCCAACTATCAGCTTAGACTTTTAGTTGAGATAAAAGATATGCTTCAATTCATATATGCATGCATCATGCCTAAAAGTTAATGACAATAATTCAACTAACATTCTTATTATATATATATAGACCATTCAAACTCAACCGGCACGGCTAGATGCAATCTTGGAAGAGAAGGTTTTGCACTCCGGTCTCTCTGAAGGGTTGAAGCATTAGCATATCCTGTACACAGAACATCCTCCGAGGTTAGTTTATAAATCATTAATAATTTTCTTAAATTAATTTGAGGGATTTTGTACTAAATTACCGAATATATGTTACAGATGATCTGTGGATACTCCAACCAAATAGATGCACACAATATCACCTTATCAGTCCTGAAGACTGCTAGCGAACTACTGGTGGGACGCGAAGGCGGTGATCACCTTCGCCGCCTTCGCCGAACAATACGGCGAGTTCGGGCTGGTGGTCCGCCTCTACCCCACCGACCCACTGGCGAAATCGGTGGCGACCATCAAGCAGATTCCGGACATCATGGAGAGCGCGGAATCGCTGGGCGCCGTCAACTCAAAGTTCCGGGAAGTCACCAAGCTGGTCAACAAAATGGTGGAGGTTACTAACCAGATTGTGGCGTTGAAGGAGATCGCCACCGAGGAAGAAGCTGCTTAAGGTGAATACAGGGTGAACGTGTACAAGGAGCTTGCGGAATCCTTGTCGCCGGTGACGGCGGAGCAGGAGAATGTGATAGCAAAGGCTTCGTATTATGTGGTCAAAGCCGCCGTGACTTGTTCTCTGGTTATCTTCAACCTGTTGGCTGTTGGGCGAGAGTATGTTGCTCAAATCCTCAATATTAAACATATAACCATTAATATGCAATTCCAACTATTAAGCTTTTAGTTGAGATGGAACGCATGTTTTAATTTGTGTGTAATATATATGTATCAGTTACTACTCCTCAACTGAAGAGGATTTGGAGATATCCACCTTGACTCACAAGCTCAGTTACATACTTGGTGATCTGCAAAAGGCGACACACATTGCTAACCAAGAAATAGGTACTATACATACTTTATTATTACTTTACTTATATTATTTGCCATGCAAAATGCATCTTGCATTGGTATTAATGTTATATTGTTGTGATGCAGGTAAGATAAAGCACACAATCAAGCGAAAAATACTTGAAGAAACCTTGGCAAGAACGCATACTGATAACAAGTACTCGACGGAGCTCATCACATGCGGCGAAAATGACCCAACACCAATTATCCATGGAGCAGGAATTGATATTAGAAAGGTCTAGTTTTTGATCAGATATGAGGCAACTTAAGTTGATTATCGTGTTACAAGGTAGATGAGATTTATTCAGTGCACACCATCTGACCTTTTTGTTGATTTTATGCAATGTTATATCGTCAGCATGGACTTGAGATGTTTAGGAGGAAGTATGTGTTCTTATTAGTATCAGATTTGGAATCCCCAATGAAGTCATCACTATGCTCCGCCATATGTATCTGGAATCGAAGCAATGATCGAGCAGGCAGGAGAGTCAGTTCGAGATTGTGTGGCTTCCAATTGTGGACAGAAGGGCGCCATGGACTGAGGCTAAGGAGGAGCAATTCAAGTTGTGAAGATAGCATCCATGTATTCAGTGTCTCATCCTTCTAAGATTGATGAAGCAGTGTATGGGTATGGAAGGAAGTATGGGGTATTCACCCACAAACCCCTTCTGGCTGTTGTGGATCCTCAAGGAAAGCTAACAAACATACAATGCATTGCCAAATGTTTTGGATATGGGGAAGTGTTGCATTCCCCTTCAACAAACTTAAGGAAGAATCTCTATGGGAGTGAAACTTTCTTGGAGCATGGCACTCTTAGCTGACTCCATTGACCAAAACATCTTTAATTGGGTAAGTAGATGGGAGGGACCAGTATCTGGTGTCTCCTTCCTTTTGTTATGTTTTCTTCTTTCAAAATGTTGAATCTGTAACCCTAAGGTACCGACAGATCCAATATTGGACGTAATCCTCACAACTGTCATTGCTGAATTTCGAACATTAATTGTTTTATTCTTCGAAATACTGCCTTTATATTGGACTAGTGAGCTAAGCATGTTGTTATGTTTTCTTGATATGATACAGCTGAATGAATGGGAAGTACATATGTTTATTATGGAGGAGAAGACATGGATTGGATTCGGACCTTCACAAAGACAGCAAGGTATGTAGCACAACAAGCGCGCATCCCTCTAGAAATGCTTTATGTTGGGAAGATGAACGTGAAAAGACAGGATAATCAAGAGGAACAACGCGACGATACAGGCAGAGGGTTTGAGCAGCATCCTTCAAGACCCAACCATGATTTGGTTCTTCTGGGAGAGGCTAGAGAGCATGTGGTTCCTCAAAGGAGAAAAGACCCCTGCAATGCAAGGATAATTGATGGTAGGACTTACATTATCCCTGAGGAGAGCCGGGGACCCCATTCTGCAGCAAGTGAAAGCCATCCTCAGCTACGACGCAGCAACGTGGCTGGGCGGTGTTCAGCCGAGGCCTGGCTGAGATGACCAAAGGGGAAGGCAGCAATGTGGTTAAAGTGTTGAATAGCTTTGATAGCTGGAGGCATGAAGTGACTGATGAGAATGCGTTTATCCCTGCTCTGGATAAACAGCTCCGTGGGCTGTACACTAAGCACCACTGCACCCGCATGGTGGTGCCGGCCGGCGGTGGGACACTACCGGAGACGGTGGCTTGCGTGGAGTGTGGCCGTTCCATGGGAAGTTCTTCATTATAGCTGCTGCCTGGATGAGTATGAGAGTTAAATGCAAATTTCCATATGGTTTCCGTATTCCATACGGTCTTATCTAAGATCGTAACATTTGGTTACAATATGCTTTTTGTTTATCTATGTTCTGTAAAATAAAAGATGCATTGGTGCATCTTTCATGTGTTTAACATTATTATTTACTATCTAGAATGTATTCATGTTTACTTGAATAATATATAATAATGTTTTTTTATTGGCTTTTTATTTCTTATTTTTTGTTATTATCTAAAAAAGTATATAATGAAAATTAAAATATCAAATACGGAGTATCTCCCATTCAAAAGTAACGTAACTTTCAAATAAGAAGTTTAAGTAGGTTTGACATAATTTGGGTGTTCTAAGAATCTTTGATCCCACATGCAATGGCACGCAACTATATAGAAATAATATAGTTATGAAAAACTAGTCTAAAATTAATTGTTGGCTAATTTATTTGGGATTCCATGCTTTGCGCAGCCACTTTCTAGACAAAGTTTTGACAGTTATTTACTATTATTACTTCCAAGCAGGTTGTGATGGGGACATTATATTGACAAAGGAGTTTTGTTTATTTAATTTTTTTTTTTTATATATATATTTCTGTGTAATTACAGATAGAGTTAGAATTTACGACAGCATGTTGGGATGGTACCGTAGTTATACCATGGACTAGGATTTACCTTACATTGTAGACCTTGATTCAAAAATAACTTTCAGATTCTTTATCTATAGTTGACACATTCTGTACATGCAGTTGCTAGTTTTTGTGCCTGTAGTTATCATATTATGTAACTTTTTTCAGATTCTGTATCTATAGATTATAGTTGACACATTTTGTACATGCAGTTTAATTATAGTTTCTCTACCTGTAACTAATAGTTATCATATTATGTGTCAGCAATTATCAAGTTATTTGTTTACATGTACAGAAACGATTAATTTTAGGTATAGAATGTACAAAAATTTTTATATTATGACTCACAATGCAATATGAATTCTGGTTCATGGTATACCAATTGGTTAAGCAAAGAGTGGAGATCTTTGATTTCAATCCTAGCTAAAATATATGAGAAAATGTATAAAATTAAGTGTTGAAATAAAGTAAACGAACTATGCTCGAAAGCTTATGAGGGAAGCCCAACAACATGCAAGATCCTTCCATCGAGCAAGGCAAATTATTAACCATTTGTGTGGACCACGGTCTAAAATAATGTACAGACGTTATAAAGATTCAAAGAGTTAATGCCCCCAGAGATTTAAATTTAAGACCTCTCATTTGAGAAGTCATAGTTATGCCACTCGACCACAAGGCCTGTGGCGTATAACATAATAACTTAAAAATCTAATTAAGGTTTCATAATGGCTCTGTTTGGTAAAAAAATTGGTCTATAGGCCAATTTTTACTTATTTCATCACTATTAATTGTTTTATTTAGTTAAATATTAATATTAATATTTGGTTAATTAACTTTTTGCAACTCCGAGAGAATAAAATTCAAAAAGCTACTCTAACCAACTTTTTCAATTAGTTTTTTTTAGAAAAGAAGAAATTATACCAAACAGCTATCAACTAACAGCTAATTTACCAAACACTTTTCTACTGTCAACTAATGTTATCAACTATTTATACCTACAATTAACACAATCAGTTAACAGCTAAGAACCATTTTATCAAACAAGGCCTATATAAGATTGTAATACATTGTAACAAAGTACATAAAATTCTGAAAAACCGTAGAATATTGAAATGCGGGGGTGTCATTAACGTTCATTAGAGCCTAAGCAAAGTAAGCATAGGATGCATGATTCCGACATTATATGTCTTTGCCTACCGGTGAAGTATACGTACAACATATTAATATATTTGTCGAGGGACGCAGATGTTGAACAAGCTTCTACTTTTTACTAAATGATATTGAACACTCATTGAACCAAAAAGGACATTGATGCTTAAATGACAAATTAACAATTGCAAATTTAAGATTTTCAAAAGTAATTAACGTATACATACTGCCTATATTAGTCACTTACAATTTTAAAATTTGACATTTTATGCATAACAGGGTGTGAATAAGATGACATCTGTCTCTTCTAGCTTAACTAAGATCTTGAGTGTGAGCATATAGCCATTAATGTGCAATCCAACTATCAGCTTAAGCTTTTAGTTGAGATGGAGCACATGCTTTCAATTTGGTATCAGAGCTATCTCAGCGCCACTCATAGCCATTAATGTGCAATCCAACAGCTTATGCTTTTAATTGAGATGAGTGTACTCGGTACTCACCACGAATATGATTAGTCTTAGTGTGTAGGTTCTTGTTGCTGACAAATACTAAGGCATCAATCATTCAATCAATGTTCTTTAATTGAACAAAAAAAGGTGAAATGGAATGAGAATATTATTAGGGAAAACGTAACTTCTTAACCTCTTTACGCAGAACAACAATAGTAACAAAATCTACTTACATAACACAAAGATCATGGGAATCCAAACTGTTCAATTCCATATATAGACCAAATTGGAGGCAAGGTACTTGATTCATTTCCCCTTTATTGCACTTCATTAACCTATAAATACAACCCCTCAATCTCAATGCAAATGCACCACCCACAAACACACTAAACTAAACCTCTTTGATCTTCTCAACCCACCAAAAATGGCTCAAACAACCATCAATAATACTGGTCACCCAATGTCCGAAAGCACAACTAGGGCCACAGACACCACTCCTCTCGTGCCCAGAACTGGTCCAATCAACCCCCATAACCCGGTCCACGAAATCGTCCCTAAGGCCACCAATCTCAACCCGAGGAGTCTTACTACTTTACCCCTCATCCCGCCTACCCAGTCCAACAAGCGTACGTACCATCAACCACAACTAAATGTCGTTAGCGCCACCGCTCCACCTAGCCAGGTGGTACCCCATTGCAGGCCAAGATCATCCCGGCAGGTCGGGGAATTAGGAAGAGGGGAGATTTTCTTGCCAGCTCCGAGGACACAGCCATGATGGACCATGTTAGAGCCACTCACGATGTGGATGCGGTCCATTACAACGTCAAACCTCTCTTGCATTTGGTCGAGGATATAATGCCTCGTGCCCATGCTACTATTCCAGGATATGTTCAGGTATAACCATATCACTTAGCTTAAACAGAGAAAGACTCAGACCACTTCGTGGTCTAAACCAAAAAGAAATACCCCTTAGCTTAGCTTCCTCATATATAAATGTCAAGTGCTAATCCAATTAAACGTATATATATAGAGTGTCCAAACTCAACCGGCACGACTAGATGCAATCTTGGAAGAGAAGGTTGTCCATTCTGGTCTTAATGAAGCCATTGAAGCATTTGCCTATCCTGCGTATAGAAACTTCTTTTGAGGTTAGTTAACGTTAATTAATCAAATTGATTCAGAAATAATGTTGGTTTTAAAACTCGATCAAAATGATTAATATAATGCCTTGAGATATGTTAAAGATCATCGGAGGATATTCCAGCAACAGAGATGCACACTCAATAACCTTATCAGTCCTCAAGCTGCTGGCAAACTACTGGTGGGAAGCAAAGGCGGTGATCACCTTCGCCGCCTTTGCCCAGCAATACGGCGAGTTCGGCCTACTTGCCCGCCTCTACCCCACCGACCCACTGGCAAAGTCGGTGGCCACCATCGTTCAGATTCCGGACCTCATGGAGAGCTCTGAATCGTCGAGAGCGGTGAGTTCTAAGCTCCGGAAGTCGCCAAGCTGGCCGAACAAAATGCTGGAGGTTACCCACAAGATTATTGCGTTGAAAGAGATTGGTTCCGAGGAGAAATTCGCTGAAGGTGAAGTACAGGGTTAATTTGTACAGGAAGCTTGCAGAATCTTTGTCGCCGTCACGGCGGAGCAGGAGAATATAATGGCGAAGGCTTCGTATTATGTGGTGAAAGCCGCCGTGACTTGTTCTCTGGTTATCCTCAACCTAATTGGCGGTTGGAACGAGAGTATGTGTTTTACATTTTCTGTGAATATTATATTACACAGATTTGTAATTAAGGCTTCATCCATTCATAATTTGTGTGTTTTAATGTTTTTTAGTACTATCTCAACTGAAGAGGAGTTGGAGATATCCACTTTGACTCACAAGCTCAGTTACATACTGGGTGATCTACAAAAGGCGTGCAAAAATCTACCCAAGAAAATAGGTATGTATGCATGATAAGATTAGGCCATGCAAATGCATCTTTGGATGTATTATATGTATAATCTTAATATGGTTTTTGACATTGTTGGGATATGCAGGCAAGATAAAGCACACATCAAACGGAAAATACTTGAAGAAACTTGGCTAGAACGCATACTGATAACAAGTACTCCGCTGAACTTATCATATGTGGTGAAAATGACCTACTCCAATTATCCATGGAGGAGGAGTGAAATGAAAAAAGTTCCATTTTATATGGTTACTAAACTAGATTACGTGATCATCTTTACAAGTAATATAAACAATAATGTTTTGTTTTGCAATGTTAAATTATCAGCATGGACTTGATATCTTGAGGAGGAAGTATGTGTTCCTATTGGTATCAGATTTGGACATCCCCATAAAGTGTCACATTTGCTCCCGTCCATAAGTATAACTCTGGAATCGAAGCAAGATCCAAGCAGGGCAGAGAGTAGTTCGAGATTGTGTGGCTTCCAATTGTGGACCGAAGATCGCCCTGGACTGGGGCTAAGGAAGACCAGTTCACACTGGTTAAAGGTAGCATGCCATGGTTTTCTGTGTCTCATCCTTCAAAGATCGATGAAGCAGTTTATGGGTATGTGAAGGAGGTATGGGGCTTTCACCCACAAACCTCTTCTTGCTGTTGTGGATCCTCAAGGAAAGCTAACAAACGTGAATGCCCTCCCCATGTTTTGGATCTGGGGAAGTGTTGCATTCCCCTTCAACAAATTTAAGGAAGAATCTCTCTGGGATGAAACTTTCTTGGAGCATGGCACTCCTAGCTGACTCCATTGACCAAAACCTCTTTAACCTGGGTAAGCATATATATTCTCTGTCAGGAATCAGGATTAAGCGCTTACCATTAGGCTAACAGAATGCTGGACTCGGCTCTCTATTATTCCAAATATTTCTTGATATATAATAAATGTTGTTGTGTATGATGCAGCTGAATGATGGGAAGTACATATGTTTATATGGAGGAGAAGAATGGATTGGATTCGGGGCTTCACAAAGAGGACAAGGTATGTGGCACAACAAGCACGAATCCCTCTAGAAAATGCTTTATGTTGGGAAGATGAATGTAAAAGAAAGGATCAAAAGGAACAGCGCCGCCATACAGGAGGAGGGGTTGAGCAGCATCCTTCAAGACCCAACATGATTTGGTTCTTCTGGGGAGAGGCTAGAGAGCATGTGGTTCCTCAAAGGAGAAAAGACTCTTGCAATGCGCAGTGACGACGATAGAACTTACATTATCCCCTGAAGAAGCAGGGACCCCATTCTGCAGGAAGTGAAAGCCATCCTCAGCTACGACGGCAGCAACCGATGCTGGCATGTGTTTAGCAGAGGCTTGCTGAAATGACCAAAGGGGAAGGCAGTAATGTGTTAAAGTGTTGAACAACTATGATAGCTGGAAGCATGAGGTGACTGATGTGAATGCGTTTATCCCTGCTCTGGATAAGCAGCTCGTGGCTGTATACTAAGCACCACTGCACCCGTATGGTGGTGCCGGCGGCGGTGGGACACTACCCGGAGACGGTGGCTTGTGTGGAGTGCGGGCGTACCATGGAGAAGTTCTTCATGTATAGCTGCTGCTTGGATGAGTATGAAAATTAAATGCTTCCTCAAAGGCCAAACCGACCAGTTCCGATATGATCCTCCGTTTCCTTCCAAATAAAGATCTTCGTGTGTAGTTTGGCTACTATATTTTTTGTTTATCGATTTTTAACTTTTAAAACTTGTTAATAAATTGACCTTGTGGTTTTATGGATAAAAAATATTTGAAATAAAAGTGTCCCAATGTGCACTACTTTTCTTTCTTTTTTAGGGGGGTTTATATACTTATATCCCTCTTAAATTGGAAACAAAGTATTTAACCTTCTGCAAATTAAATACTGTCCCTTCATTATCTTCGTCGCCGCAACATATTCTTGTGTTGTTGCATGCATGCATGTTGCCAAATATGGACATTGCTTAGGAGCTTTCCCATGGCCAAGCACGCCACCTTACTAACTCAATTCTAAGGAATTGGGGAGGAATCTTCCACCAAGGGTTCATAACAATGGCACATACACAAGAATCTTCAATTTTTCAATTAAAGATTAGAGCGAGAGTTGTCACGAACTTTTATGACATATCAACTTCTAAGCACAAAAGTATTGAAATATCTCAATCTTTTTCCACTTCCGTAGAAAGAAATTGGTCGCAAAGGAGGAGACTTGAGTTTATCCCCAACTTTTGTTGCGGGTGCGAAGAATCTCTAAGGGCAAGTTTAATTTCTATTGTGCACTTGATGAGAGCTGTATGTTGATCTTCTTAATTTGAGCTTGTCAATTGGAGGATAACCTAGACTGATTTATCTCATCGTGTTATTTTACTGATTAATGTGATAAGACAAGGTTTATCCCGTTTCACTTTCAAATAATAATTGCGGGTTTTTATCCACCAATAAATAAAACGCAGCATAAGCACAGTTATCCAAAAGGAAAATACTTGGGTGTACACCCATTTTATACTTCCAACTTGTACTCCCTCTCACATGTTTTTGATGTAGACATTGTTCTGTGGACCCACATGTTGAAAATAACCAATCCAGACTTGCCACGTCAGGGAGTACAAATAATGGAGTAGAATTTCGGAGTTCATGTACTAGAACTCTATCCAAAAAAGCAAAAAAGAAATCTATATAAAAGAATGTTCAAAAAAGAGAAACTTCCTTCTTCAAAAAAAAAA
>VALG01010723.1:0-16045 GCA_009835305.1 Ipomoea purpurea
CATGAGTAGTACCTCATGTTCTATTTTCATAAAGTCCGAATATTGTGCTGCAATGTGTTCAGTTTCATCAACATTTTTCACATCCATTTTGCCAATTATTTATTTTCAAGTTTCATATTTTTTTAGAATTAGTAGGAAATGAGTGTAGTACTAATTTTGTGTTGTGTGTGTGTGGTGTTTTATTTTTATTTTATTGAATTGATAATAACCTTGAGTTAAATTATTTTCCACTTTGTGCATAAACCTTTTTTTAAATAGTGACTAAAATTCTCTATATACAAGTGTTTTTGTTGTCAAGCTTGATGTTGATTTTGCCTGTAATCTAAACATGTTGAATCTAAGGGATTGAAATGAATTGTAAATTAATTATTAGTTCTAATATATTTAATAAATACACAATAAGTATTTTACATTATACAAGATCAATGAATGATCATAGTGACTATTTTGAAATTTCTCATTATTCTAGGTTAGCCAAATTTAACTGCAGTATTGTTGTAATCTCATCATATTTTCAATGCATCACGTAAGATAATGATATATTAACATTTACATATTATTATCAACATAAAAGCATAACCTAGTCTTTTAGGTGTTCTGCTCAAAGTTCTTTTTGGTTCAACCATTATTTGTTGAATGAGTTATTATGGATAAAGAAATTTCATAGTTTAAGGAATTGAATAAGATTAGATACGGTTAGTAAAAATTTAAACATTTTAAATATGATGTAGTCCAAAGTATTACGAGGTTGTTTCCCGCTTCAAATTTGTTGAGTTATTTTGAATACTCCGGTTGTCAACAAATCTCCAAGTAGTCAATATGATTGACTTCAAACTATTTTTTTATTTGTGTTCATGGTATTAATAAAATACTTGGTAAATAAATATATAACTTATTGTTTATAACTTTGATATTTAATTACAAGATAGCGTAAAAAAGAAGACAATGGACATTAGTGGATATAATCAATTTGATGGAATTTTTTGAATGTAAAGAAACTTTTTATTAGGGAAAAAATAAGAAAATATAACTAATGAAACATTTCTCTTATTTAATTTTTTGATAATGAATACTTTTTTAATAAAGGCATTGTAGACACATAATTTTAAATTAAAGAAATGCATATGTATTTATTTTTTGTTGTAGCTACTAAATTATTTAAATTTAATAAAATAATAGAGTGATAAACTTTAATTATGCCAACTTTGATTGGGATGAGATTTGAACCTAAGACCTTCCTTATGAAAATAAATCATGGTTGCAAGTAGGCGCTAGGCACTAGTCGGGTGCCCGGGCAGCGCTAGCGCCTAGGCAGTCTAGACGCGCCTAGGCGAATCTAGGCGGCGCTAGGCGGCGCCAAAAAAACAGTGGTAGACTTGCAGTTTGACAATTTTAATGATGTTGTTTTCAACATTTATAAATAACCATCCAAATAAATGAATTAATGATAATTCATAAGTCATAACATCAAAACTATGGTTTTTCAAAAAAAAAAATATATATATATATATATTATAATATATTATATTATATATATATATAATATATATAGATATTTATATATATATATTAATGAAAAAATTAGCAAGGTCAAGTCGGCCGGGTTAACTCGGCTAACTCGACAGAAATTGACGAGTAAACTCGGCGTAATCGGCCGAGTTAGGCGCTTAGGCGGCCGAATTAGGCGCTAGGCGGGCGCCTAGGCGGCCGTCCTTAGGCGGGAGCCTAGGGGGAAAATCGTCACGGCATAGGGGCGTCTTAGCGCCTAGTCGCCGATTACTCGGTGCCTAGGCGGGATTTTTACAACCCTGAAATAAATAAGTAGAGGGTAAAGTAGGAAAATAAAATAAAAAAACTAAAATCAAAATAATTTTAACTATTCATTTCATCAAATAAATTTGACGGATATTTTTTAGTTTTCCATTATAGACTTAATTTTATTTCTCTTATTAGTATAGTAGACTAGTTTTACACGATATTCATTATAATTGTTACTAAACTTTTTTTTAAATAGTAACCAAGTATTTTTGTGCAAACCGTTCTAATATATTTAATGATTGCACATATATACAAGATCAATGAATGAATGAACGGTATAAGTCATTTAGGTGTTTGCTCAGTGTTCATTTAGTTCAACCATTATTGTTGAATAAATTATTATGGATAAAAAATTTCTAATTAAGGAATTTAGATGAAGAAGTAAAAATTTAATTTTTTTAATTATAATGTAACCCAAAGATATTGGACGATCGGTAAATATATGTAACCCAAAGATCAAAATGCTAAAGAAAGTGTTTGGTTATTCAACAGTTTGAAGAAACAGTTTCACTTAGCGTTTTTTAGAATGCTTTCCCCAAAACACCTATATATTATTTTTTTAAAAGTTTACTATAGAGTCATTTCGACTCCTTGAATAACAAGAGTCAGTTTCGCTGGCTCACTGCTTGCCATCAACGGACGGGCAAACTTGATTTTTAAATGGAGCCTTAAGGCTCCATGCCACTTTTCACCCCGATGTGGAAAAGTGGCAAAACTAAGGGGAGACGAACGTTCCGCTCCCCATATGTTTTTTTTATTTTATTTTTTTATTAATTATTTCAAATATCTTTTTACCAAAAATTGATATAATTCGTTTGGTCAAATCCGCTAACGGTTGATTGCCAAACCAGGACATGCAAGATAGGTTTTCACTTCAATTTGTGTGTGATTGAATACTCACTCTATTACATTGTAGTATCTGTTCATATATACATTTTCAACATGTTGAAACACAAAGAGTCAACACATCTCCACTGAGGCTCGATTTCATGACCTCCCATATGGGAGATCGATTTCACTTGATAAATAAATATATATATTATATATATAGTATATTATACATATATATATATATGATGTGTGTGTGTGTGTGGTGTGTGTGTGTGTGTGTGTGTGTGTTGTTTGGTGTGTGTGTGTGTGTGTGTGTGTGTGTGGTGTAAACATTTTTGTATTATAACTTTGAATTTTTTTTGAATGCTACTGACTCTATTATTGTTATTTATAACTTTGATGTTTAATTACAAGATAATTGCAAAAAGAAGACAATGATAATGTAGTGAATATATAATTAATAAATTTAAGGTAATGAATCTTTGAATTGTAGAAAGTAAAGATAATATAACTATTGAAATTTATCTCTTTTAATTTTTTTTTTTATAATGAATACTTTAAAAAAAAAAATAAGGCATTATAGACATCTAATTAAATTAATAAATGCATATGTATTTTTTTTGTTGGCAACTACTACTTTATTTAATTTAATAAGGTAATAAATGGCTACATACTTTTCATGAACAATAATGAAATCATTGATTTCTTTTAATTTACTTCGTTGTTGAGACAAATTATTTTGAGAGTTTGTCAATAACAATTGTTTACAATTCTTGTCAATAGAGGATGATAATAAATAATTTAAAATATATAGTTACAATAGATATTGTTATAATGATATAGTAAAAATTAACTTACAAGTTTCTTTAGAAATCATGCATTGATAAAATTATGATGTGTAAACTTGTTCAATTGGAGCCAGTGGGATGTCAACATTGTCAATTTTTAGAAAATGATCATATCGTTTTAGAGTCCAGGTGTAATACTCTTGTATTTATGATCAACAACTTTGTAGTTAGGTCGCGCAGGTCTGACAATGAAGTAAGAACAAATTTGTCCGATAAAAAAATAATAGTATAATATATATTTGTAAAGTAATGTACAATTGTGCCTGATGGGGTGAGAACCCCGTGGGCTCGGGGCCCAAGAAGAAAGTGGATAAAGCCCAGACGAATAAGAAGAAGCCCAAGAAGAAAATAAAGCAAACCCAAAGAGATACCGGGTCAAAACCGAGGAGTCGGCTCGGTCCAGGATCGGCCGGTGAATGCTGGAGTCCGGCAGGTACTGATGCCTAGAACACTAGAACCAGTGTCGAACCGACCCTATTGAAAAAATTTACCTGATTTAGAAAGTCCCAATCTCATCTATCTCAGCCTGCCAGGAACCCCTCACCAAAGAAAAAGGCTATCCTACCCCCTGGCTTTAATCCGCGGCTCCTCCCCTACCTAAGTGCCATAACATCCCGACTAATAACTCTACAACTTTACGGTTCACCGACACAGTTCAAATTCACCGCCTACACTAATCAGAGGTACCAAACCTGGTACCTTCTTAGGAGAAGTAGCTCAAATAGCGTCAAAGAGTCCGGAGAGGGGGGAAACAAGAACCGGTGCAACGGCCCCGGGGCAGTCCATCACTCATGACACACATGATGAGGGGGATGAGGGACTCCTCCCAGTACTGACTCGCCTCCACAATATCCGCCCATTCTCTATCCTTTTTTCCGATGTCGAGCAAACCGTGGTAAAACGCTCATTCACTTATCTGTCTACTCCTCACTCAAGGAGACTCCCATTTCCTACATTTGAAGCTCGACGTTTTAGAAGTTCTCTGAATCACATGATCCGCCACCTACAGGTTCCACAGAAGAGAGCAAACACATATCTTATACCCACAATTCCATTGGTTCACTCTAATTAGTTTTTTCACAAAATAACATATCGGGTACAAAACTATTCAAAATAACGTAGTGAATAAGGTGCTTATGGACTGTCCACCACCACAAGGCCCACGCCGCGAACAAGCCGGATAAGGCCGGTTTTCCTTTCGGTTTCCAGTCAAATCATCGCCGAGTCCCGCAGATAATCGATTTTCCAGCATCACATTGAATTGGCAGAGCAGCGCGTTCTCCATCCAGCTTAGGTTGTCGGTCTGGGAACCTCCTTGGGCCGAAAACCCAACAAACGCCTCAGTCGCCAATTTAAAAATGACATACCGTGAATGTAGTCTATTCATTATTATCCATCACTATAATTACGATCCCGATAAAGTATAGAGTAAAGTATAACGATTTTGTTTGTGGCTCTAGACTTTACGGAGTTCTGACTAGGGATAATCAAGAGGCCTCTAATGTCTTGATAGGATGTTGTTTAGGCGCTGGCCTCTCCACGTTAATCAAAATCTTTTGTTCCTCTTCCTTTCTGTTGCTGGAAAACTGAATGAAACCCGCTCTCTAGCACCGCAGGGTAGTTCAAGAGATCAAATCTGAGTCACGTATCCTCCCTATCCCCGACCCTTCGCAAACAAACACCCCGTGCCCTTCCACCCCTATACCCTATCCTCGTATCCACGCCGCCAAATATCCGCCCGCCAATCTAATGCGTTTCGAATGCGTACTGTCCTCTCGCCGCCCATCGCTGCTCTTCCCTCCCCGCCGGCCCACTACCAATTTTCAAGCATCTTTTTGAACTTTCTCTTATTCCCCAAAAGTTCTTTTTTTCATTCTTTCCCATCGCGGTATTGTTTTCCCGCTTATCGTCTCCGGCCCGTATTTTACCGCCTTGGGAACGGAATCCACCGCCCGAAAAATTGGGGCTGCAATTCACTAAAAACACCCCGAACTCGTAAGAAACACGCCTTCGGGGTTGGGCGACAGGGTCCGGCAGACGGGGCCTTCTCACCCTCTTCTCCGGCGCCCCCTTTTCCAGGGGACTTGGGCCCGGTTATCCCGCGCCTTGAGGAGCTTTTCCTCCAGACTTAACATCTTCCGGAACGCCAAGGCCGTCCGATTCCTCAAGGCCCTGGCTGTTTCCCGGTTCGCCCCCGGTTACTAGGATTCCTGTTAAAGCTTTCTTTCCCTCCGCCCTTATTGATTTAGCTAAGACTCAAGCGGTAATCCCCCCGCCTGACCAGCGGGTTCCCGCGTCGCCGAACCCACGAAAAGCCACACTGCGGCTGCGCTCGCCAGCTCGTTCAAACGGGTCTTCACTTTATGCCCCACATGTGAACCCGCATGACGGGGAGCGCCCCAAGTATCTATTATTTTGGCGAGCACCGAAGGAGAAAACTAGTTCCTGCCTTATATATCACTGAGGGTGCCAGTGATGCTCCTACATGGGTACGCAACTTTCGATTCGCACGAGCGATCTGCACACTGACCACTCCGCCCCGGAGAGTCGATACCATCCGACATTGAACCAAACCAGCTACCCAGATAACATAAGGGGCACGGGAAAAAGGCCCACATCCGCTCCCCAAGCTTCCATCTCCGCTCGAACACAAAGAAAACGTGGGCGGACGCGAATGCCTCAGTACGACCCAAGTATAAGCCGACGACATAGCCACATCCGGTCCTTTGAAAATATTAACGGATTCTTGTTTTCTCGCCGCCTAAAAGTCACGAGTCTAAAATACAATAATTAAAACTAACCAGAATAGAAAATAATAACAGGAAATAAAAAAAAAAAAAAAAAAGAGACAAACTATACCCAACAAAAGTATTAGTTTTTTTTGTCTTTGTCTATTTCGCTACGTTTTTCTTAAATGACATGGTAAAGAAGACGATTTAAGAATGATTCTCGTTTTGCCGAGTAGAAGTAATATTTCTGTTTAGATGCTTAAACTGTATCCGAACTGTCATCGCGTCTAAATAGTCGAACTAATTATTTTGAAACCAAGTTGTCAGTTCTGCTGAATATACGGTTGCATAGGCGACGGGAAGCCGATTCCGATGCGGATATGACCTTTAGGCCGCATCCCGAGCGCCGGTGGTTGTTTGGTTTTTTGTAATACCGCTTTTACAGAAACGAGAATTTACTATATCTTCCGACGCAGTAGATGATTGAATTAACAAGACTTTTTTATTACCTCAAATGTCATTAACTCTAATTTGAGATGTTAGGCGTGTGGCAAGTCGATACATAAGTCTTTCTCTTATAGAAAGTTGAATTGAGTATGACAATGATTTAGAAAACTTATGCACCGCACAGAGTTATCAACCTACGAATAATACATAGTTCGGAAGTATTCTCTCTGTTTCCTCCCAAAAAATGATACATAAAGGTTTTGATACGGAAGTGAGAATTATAAACATGTTTATTTTAAGGGAACTTAAAATTCCAGACGAACGTATCGAGGGCAATCGAACCGCCCACGTCCCAGCTAAACGACGGAGATTACACTTTTCATTATATCCTGTAGGTACATAATATTCAAATATAATCGTAGGAGCGACGGACGGTGTTGTGAACCAGAGAGGACAAGCAGGAAACGTAGCCCCAGCGACGAATGGACACAGCAGCTCATTATTAAACAAGGAACTAATACCTTTACGTTGGAAGACCAACAATTTGGCAAAGGAAACATACGAAAAATATACCCATCACCGATTTCATTCCTTTTAAGAAGCAATACTAACCGACATTCTAATAGATATTTATCTCTCGTGTGTCGATTTACGGTCAATGGCTTTTTTTTTTGGGGGGGCTGAGGTATGCCATTATGGCCTCTTATTAGCAACTGTGTTAAGATAATAATCTAAGAGTAATACGCGCGTGCGGTCAAGAAACAATGCTCACATGGGCAATGCGACAGAACCTCTATTATTAATTTGCCCCAACGTCCCGAGCTTTGGATAAGGATCCCTGTTTACAGTACCCTCCTATAACTGATATCTGGGCCGGGAACACTACCAGGCCCACACACTATGGCTGTAGCTCAAGGACATTGTTGAGGTTCCCATCGTTTTCCGTTGGATAGACGGGAGCGCGAGTTGGAAAGTGTGAGTATCGAGTCTCAGTGGAGGCAATTATTGGTTGTGTGTGTTTCAGTAGGTTGAGAAAGTATATGAACAGATACTACAATGTTGTAATAGAACCGTAGCATACCAAAAAACACAAAGAGTCAACAATATCTCCACTGGTCAATCTCATGACCCCATAATGAAAGAGGTCACTACATACCATAGCACAATATAACTCTTCTGTATTCACCTTTTTCCTCAAATGGCAGCAAAACCCAGATTCCTGACTAATAAAAATCACAAGAAAAAGCAGTCCAGGCAAACATTCATATCAAATCTCCTCATAAATGCAGAACATTGGTATAATCAATACCCGAACAAATAACAGCTTCCACTAACCATAAGAAAACGGACACATTTCAAAATCCGAACATATCTCAACAACACGATATAGGACAATTGGGAATAGCAGAAGGCAAGAGAGTAAACAAGAAAGAAGTAAATCTAGTATTAGCTCGTTTCATTCCTAATTTTTCAGTGAGAGTCGGCGAGTGTTCATAACTGATTTTTATGAGCTCTGATTGTCTTCAATTATTTGATAATCACTACCCGTTTACGACAAGACTCAGCCGCTGAAAACTAGCCTCATATTACTTAAAGTCCATTGACAATGAAGGGAAATTCCGCCTCTGTGTTTCATCGAATTCCATAATTGTTACATGTCTGAATTGCATAATTGTACATTCATAATTGCATAACTGTACATTCATAATTCCGTAACTGTACATTCATAATTCAATAACTATAAATCATAAATTTTCAAAGCTCCAGTTCACAATTTTTGCCGACGGCCGAAGCTCTATGTTCTCATCTTTTAGAAGGAAATTTATACGGCTCTTATCACTATATGATCATAATTGTAAGTCAAGCCGCGGTAGTTTCATTTGAAGCAGATTCAACAGAGAGTCTGTGAATGCTCTGCCGCTTATAGATGTTAAATTCTTAAGGCCCGCAATAAGCGCATTGACTATTCATTAAATATCATCTTGCAATAATGTTTGATACACATAGTCATTAATATATTCCATATTGGCCCGACAAGCATCCCGGTAATCTTCAGAATAATTTCATGCGGACATTAAAGGAAGTTAAACACCTAACGGCGAGAAACACAAATAAAATAAAAAATTTTAATTGAGAATGACTACGTTTCCATTCATAAACATAGTACAGACGGTCGGCGTAGTCATTTGACGCTCTGCTCGCGACTAAATCGGACATAACGTTCCCTTTGTAACAGCCCGTTGGTACAGCGATCCTACCACCCCGCACGTTAGATTCGAAATCATCGGGTTACCTGACTCTGAACTTCATTTGAACCAATCAAATAGAGAAAAAACGAAAAGACAGAGTGGATCAGCCTGGCGACCGTGAGGGTAGGTGGTGCCCACTGTCCGGGACTTCACTGGGGGCAAGCAACTCTGCGGATCGCCCATACGGGACAGAGATAAAAGTAGTTAGTTTCAAAAACGTGATGAGCGCTGTAATTTTAGTCGGATTGGGACATTTATGAGAGAGGAGAATGATAGAGGAAAGGAGCCAAGCACAAGAGGCGGCGAAGTAACAAGGAATACTATCGTAAGTGAACTTTGGCGGAGAGCTGATGCGAAATGATGAATGTTCGAACAACCCGTAACCAATCTTTAGGAAAATGACAGACCCATCGATTCTTATATGCAACAATTGGATGACATTGATAAATAGAAGACTGAACGGTTTTGAGTGATATAATCATTAATAATATAATAATTTACCAAAAAAAAAAAAATTGAACGTCAGAGCTAAGCTGAAAGGGCTGACCGGGGTGTCGTCTCAAGGACCGACTTCGGATCAAAAATTCCAAACTCTCTCTCGGCGCGGATATATATAAGCCCGGCCGAGAGACCGATACACCGAGCAACTCGAGACAGTTCGATCTAAGCCGCCCTCCTCTTCGAACCGAACTTTTCGGAAATCGGTTTAATGGTTAAAAGGAATTAAAAACTTCCGGTTAACGTTAATTCGGTTCGAAAGATCGGTTAACCGAATTAACCGAACGGTTAAAACCGAAAGTTTTCTAGTTAATGATTTACTAAGCCGGATTTGCCGCTTGGGCCGGCGTCGGCCCGTCCTATAACTAATATTACAATAAAATAACGTACATCTCGAATACATACAGATATAATTACTCGCTCCTCTGCAATCGAATTTGAATTATGTACTGTTTGGAAATACTGATAACGGAAATTGCGATTACTGTTTTTTCTGGTATATGTTTTGATGATTATTCAGAAAATCTCAGTGAAATCCGAGTATCGAGTATGTTTTTTATTCTTTAATTGGATTATTAACGCCCAATAGTTTGCGCCGGTGTTATTTTTAAGAATATGGTTAAATTTTAACCCTGTTGAGCAAAGTATCCGAACCGTGTCTGCCCTGGTTAAGGCCCGTCGGTTAACCGACCAGACGCAAATCGCGTCCGCCATAACCGCCACAAAAATTTCGGTCGGTTTGCGAGACCGATTCGGTAAGGCGACGCCAGAACTTCGGTGCCTTCTGGTGGTTAGAAAGCCGATGAATGAGCGCGCAAAAAAAGCAAACTCGTCGGGCTCACCAACGAGTTCGTCGGGTTTATATTTGACAGCCGTTGGCGGTCAAAAATTCTGTAAGTCCCACCACGGTTAGCGTTTTGATGTCGAGAGGCCTTGAGAAGAAGGACCTAGAAAGGGCGGAGAGGGTCCAAAGGAAAGTCCAAAAACACTAGCGTTTGATAAGACACCAATATATCCCCCCGCCGTTCGTACCAATAGATCCAACTCGATATGGTGGCCTGAAGCGTACCCAAACAAGCACGTCCTAAGGTGTTAGACAAATGCATTGACCGGCGCTGTGCGGGATTTGAGCCCCGACATGCCCTTTCGATCCAGGGAGCGCAACATACGAATAGACGCCTTATAAACGAGCACCCGAGCCAAAAAGTTTGTGGCTCCCGACAGCCGTCATACAGTAAAGTTTGTCTGTAAGACACCTATATTTTAACAGAATTTACTGAGCTACACAAGGTCAACCCTTTTAACCCGGACTATATAATTATTAACCCGCTTATGTAAGGTATTAAAGCATATACAGAAAAAAGGCAGTAAATAGACGGTTAACATAGGTGATAAACATATAAAATTACAAAGGATTCCCCCTAGTAAAATATCATGTTGCGGCCGGGCCAGACTGGTACAACCCTTCGTACTTCGGGTGCCCAAGCTCAGCCTTTTTTCAGAATATATATCATATTCGCTGGAGACCCTATAGGAGCTACCACTACTAAACACTTCACTCCCTCATTCGAATATTTAAAAGTAACCGGACAAATGAAGCATTTCCCGACTAGCAAGCTACTTAAGAAATTAAACAGAGAAAAAAAAAAACATTACAATTATTAAAATTCATGTTTTTCCCAAATCCAGAGTCCACATACACCTCTGAAAATAAGGGAAGCCCAGTGAGAAGGGTCTCACTGGTTTCCCCAACAGCACAAAAAGATGCCTCCGTAAATCCGACTACACAAAATTCCAGAGATAACTTGAAAACCATGCTACGCGGTATTCCATCACTAGCAGTAGGCGGTTCGCTTTCGCTACTTTAATAGTTTCTAAACGAAGGTCGGGGCATTATGTTTATAGAGGAAAATGAACAGCCCCGAAGTCACCACAAGAAATTGCGAGAAATGGGATACCCGATAAACTATCCGTACACAGAGTGACGCGCTCCTACATGAAACCCCATGCCGAGACTCGAGCAGGACCGAGGACCATAGCGACAAGAGCAGAGCTAAATTAGTACTCGAGGCGCGTATGAGGCGAAAATTTGTGTAGCAAAGAAAGGGAGGGAGTAACATCTCACAACAACCTACCAAAAACACATCCTAACAGTAATGTTCAAAAAGCGCATATTGAAATGATGCTCGGGCGTGATGTATAAGATGATGTCCCAAAGCGGAAAAGCCTGATGTGCCGAGATTGGAAAGTCAGGCGTTTGTGGAAAGTTTTGTCCGATTTTTCGTTTCTCTCTCTTCGTTTTTTTTAAATTTTTGTTTTTATATATTGGGTGTCTTCAACAAATCGATTTTGATTGAAGTTGTAATCCGGGTCACTGATTGTCTTTCTCAGAAGCGCTGCCGGCAGTACGTTCCTAGACGGAGGATGTTAGAGTGGCAAGTCTACGTTCAAAAGCCTTGCGGCCTTAATTGAAACCTATTTCAAATGTTGAGGTTACAGGCACAATCGTTCTTATTCGTCTATCTGAATCCGTGGAACAAAGCAGCGCGCAACAGCACACTTAGTTAGGCCCGTGCCCGCACCAGTACCAACACAGCTCGAATAATGAAATGCCGCGTCAATCCGAAAAGACACGATCGGTGCAGCCCTGTGGGCCCTGTCTTCCATCAATGTAGCCCCTCACAGGACCACCCGTCTTGAAAAACAGCACGACCAAGAGTCTGACCCTGTGTGGGCATCGCGAAGTTCAAACCGGCGACGTAAAGACCCTTAAGCGCCCAAGGAAGTTGAAATTTGGCGGGAAATTCCCCCTTTTCACACAAGGTTCACGCAAACGACCGGACCAATCCGTTTTTAATGAAATAAACTTGAAATCATATTTGGTATTTTTTAAATTTACAAGAAGGAGGATGAATTACCATGAGGGTTACCGAGTTGCCAGTCTATAGCACCATAATACTCTGAAACTACATTGTGTCGGTCTAGAAAGAGACACTAGGAAGCTTAAAATGTCGAATTATGTTCTAGAATCATTCGCCTAATACAAAGGTTGCATCCCGGTGCCAAAACTAAAGTGGCGAAGCCAAACCTCACCGGCAACTGCCTGGGTTCATCTTTGGGGATGAGGTCGCCAACGCAATCCGATTTGATCTTCCAGGAACGTGCAAATGCTATTTCCGATCTCAGTCTCTGCCCGACGGCGTGTCTCAGTTTGTCATATCGCTGCAAAGCAGTCTAAAGAAATGGTGATGAGGTTAGTTTGAACTAGAGTCACCCCCAGGGCGAAAAGAACGAAATTCGAACCCGCAAGTAACTGGTTTCCCTCCGAAGTTTCCCCCTCAGTAAACGAGCTGCGCGAGAGTTTTATTTCTTATGGGTTTTTAAAAGCCAATGAAAAATTAAGCATGCGGGGCGTAACCCTGGACTATTTCCAACTTTTAAATAGGTAGGAAGCCGCGGCTGCCTTTCCGTTTGAAAAGCCGCGCCACGGAATCCAGCTCCAAAGTGGGCAATTTTTGGTAAGCAGAACTGCGATGCGCGGGAAGAACCCGGAAAACCGGGTATCGGTTGCCCAACTGCGCGCTAAACCCTAGATCCCACAAAGGGTGGTTGGGTTCGATTAAGAACACAGGAACGGTTGGTCCCGGAATCGAAAATCCGCTTAAGGCGACGATCCTAGTTGTGATTCAACTTCACATTGCCTGAACAACATAGCTTCCGATACATTGCATGGTCTGATTTATTTTGAACGCAACCAACCATAGAATAACAGAAGATCAATGTTACGGCCTTTGGGACAGTTCCATCGGGGCAAGACTTGGCCCCCCGAAATGGAGTAAAAAAGAAAAAGGTCGCGGCGGTTCCGTTGCATGAACCTGGGCGCCTGAAACTTGGAACCCAATGGGCGGCGTCTATAGGCCGCCATCCGTCGTTCCCCCGTTTTTTCTTGCAAAACAGGAAACACTTGCTAAGGATTTCATTCTGGGGGTGTGTCTTAAATTGAGTCTGCTTTGGCAAGGAGGGTTTAAGTATTCTCCCTTTAAGCCAACCCAATGAGAAACTGGTTGAAAAAAGGCGGGAAAAAGCCGGTATAAGCAGGCTTTTCCACCGCACATTGGTTGAACTTCTTTTAGGGGCCCATACTGTTGTGGGCCATAAAAGCACTGTCTACACACCACAAAGTGATTTGATTTGATAGTATATATTAGATCAACTCTCTCAGAAACAACAACAAAATCGGTGAGGTAAATGGAAAAAAAAAGAATAAAGAGCAATACTTTAATTCACCAAATGGTGCAAGAGGTGGGCCCCTAACAAAACCGAGAAACACCCTATTTCCCCCTCTAACGAGTATATCCAAAGATATTACCAATATTGAAAAGATTTTTTTGAGATTTGCTTTATCTATCACAAACCGAAATGAGCCCGAGAGAAAAATGGCCCTCGAGACCCTATCGGGGCCCGCCCACAACCGCCGCCCGAGCCCAGGTTAACTTGCCCAGCACTCACACCCGCTTCATGCAGTTCCCTCCCTCTAATTTTCCTAACAGTCCAGAAACATCGGGCCTAAGCTGCTTTGCCCTGAGGAAAAGGAGTTATGGAGTGGGGCCCGCGGCGCGTTATGCCACACCATACCTTCAAGGTATATGTTATCTTTTCGGGCGTCTGAATGTACCTTTTATTGATTTTTCGGCAAAGGCGTAGTGAGTTGTGTTCTAACAACCTATCCTTAGCCGGACTCATTGCAGTCCATATATCCATGACCACCCGATTCCTCAGCACTCAGTTTAATCGACACCCACCCCTTATGTGGAACGTAAAGGTAACTAGGCACGCCAGTCCTTCTGGGCACAACCCGATATATATCAGCTTCTTTGCCGATCATGTCTCCGCATCGGCCCAGTTTCGCCAATCCTTGCTTACCAATCCAGACTGCCTGCGAAAACGCGCCACACGTAGGAGCTGTTTTGAAAAATTTCCGTGTCTCCGTCAACACATCGAAGTGCTAAATCCCGCCGTCCTACTATTTGTAAAGTTTGAGAATAGTCCGAGGGCGTTTAACGCCCCCGATGCCTTCTAATCCATTTGGCTTTAACCGATAGAAAACTCTTCGCCGCAGCCTTCCAAGCTATCCTGAGGGAAACTTTTCGAGGAACCAAGCCTACTAAACGTTTGATTTTATTCCCTTTCGCCCCTATACCCAATCCCAAGAACGCAACCGATTTTTGCCACCGTCCAGGGGATCGCGCGGGCCCCTCCACCAGGAGGTTGTTTCCTTGGCTTTTCGCCCCGCCTTCCAGGCCAAATTTTTCACCATCCCCTTTTTTTCGGTCCCCGAACAGGTATCCCGCACGTCCGAACCCTTCTTCAAACAAGAAATCAAGGTCGGTCGCGTCACCCCCGTTGAAGGGATCCGCCAATCAAGCTCCTTGCGCCTTAAAGGGTTTTTTACTCGCCCGTTGAAACTCGCAACAAATGTCAGACTCACCTTTGGTCCGTGTTTCAGAACGGTTCGAATGGAGACAACAACAAGGCGAAGCCGACCGGATAGCGCCAAGGTGGCCGAGGGCAAACCGCCAGGGGCGGCGCCTTGCCTTCCCACGATTCCGAGAGACCCCGACGTTTTCGCGAGCCGATCATAGGCCCCGGGCCCTTTGCCCGCCCCCCAAATTTCCCTCGCTGGTCCCCGCGCCCGGTAGACGGACGGAACCGGCTCTCACCCGTTCACCACATCACTACCGGGCGCATCCGCCCGGCTGCTCTCCACCGCTTCCCGCTCCCCGAAACAATCGTCAAGCACTCTTTGACTTTCTTTTCAAAGTCTTTTCCCATCTTTCCCTCGCGTACTTGTTCCTATCCGTCTTCGCCCGTAAATTTAGCCTTGGACGGAAATTCACCGCGCCGATTTGGGGGGCTTGCAATTTTCTAAACAACCACTTGTAAACAGCGCCCCTCGTGGTTGCGACAGGCCGGGCAACGGGGCCTCTCACCCTCTTTTCGGCGCCCCTTTCCAGGGGAAACTTGGGCCCCGGTCCGCCGCTGGAAGGACGCTTCCTCCAGACTACAAATCGAACGGCAAAGCGCCCGTCCGAATCTAAGCTTGGGCCGTTTTCCCGTTCGTCCGCTACTGAGGGGATCCCTTTTGTTAAAAGTTTTCCTTTTTCCTCCGCTTATTTGAAAATATGCTTAAACTCAGCGGGTAAACCCCCGCCTTTGAACCCCCTGGGCGCGGGTCGAGAGCCCACTGCTTGCAGCCTCAAGTCTTTTTGCCCCAACGAACGGGGCCCGAACGACGCGGAGGAAATTTTATTCATACACGGGTTTTACGACCACCAAAACTCGCCCGTGTGGAGAACGTTAATGCCACCGCCGGGGACTTCGCATTTGAAGCCAACAGCCGCAACCCCCGAGTTAAGGGGCAACGGGAGGCCACATCCGCCTCCAAGGCTTCGGTTCGCTCGACAAAGAAAGGGGGGACCGCGATGCCCTGGAACGCCCCAGGCCAGACGTGCCCTCGGCCTAACGGCTTCGGGCGAACTTGCGTTCAAAGACTCGATGGTTCACGGGATTCTGCAATTCAAACCAAGTTCGCATTTCGCTACGTTCTTCATCGATGCGAGAGCCC
>VALG01010724.1:0-11596 GCA_009835305.1 Ipomoea purpurea
TCCCCTCAAGCACAGGTAACTAGTAACCTGTAGCTTGTCCCTTAAGGAAGAAAATCTAGGTCCCAGGCAGAGCTTTGGTGAAGATATCAGCAAGTGATCCTTTGTGGAGATGAAGTTGACTTGGATATCGCCCGAAAGCTACTCGATCACGAACAAATGATAATCAACTCCACATGCTGGTGCGCGCATGAAAGATTGGATTGCACTCATTTGGTACTCCTAGATTATCACACCATAATTTTTGGAATGGAAATTACCCGAATCTGTTCTCACGCAATAATGACATAAATCCATAGAACCTCAGCACAAACTCTGCAAGAGCTTTTTATCAGCCTCAGTGGATGACCTGGCAACAGTTCTCTGTTTTCTTGCAAAACCACGATATAAGATTATCCCCAAGAAAACAGCAAAAACCACTCGTGGATTTTCGATCGTCAGGACAACCAGCCCAATCAGAATCAGAGAAAGCATGAATGTCTCTAGATGAGCACCGTCGTAGCGTAAGCCATGATCAACTTTCCCTTAACATACCTGAGTACCCGTTTTAGCTGCTCCCAGTGTGATATGGTGGGGGCATGCATATGCTGGCATAACTGATTAACTGCAAAAGGATAGTCAGTCGTGTTGACAGTGAGATTTTTGCAGTGCTCCAGCTAGAACTCCTGTACTGTGTGGGATCTCATATAGATCTGAATTGAAGGGACAGTTTTCGAGACAGAGATAGGTGTAGAATGGGTTTGATTCAGACATTTCCAGCCCGTTTTAAAATATCATTTCAATAATACCGTTGTTGAGATAAATATAATCCCATTGTCACTCTTAACTGTTTCAAATAACCCAGAAAAAAAATTTGGTTCACCAGAATCTCTGATTTTGAATGTAGCAGACAGTTTGGGACAAGAGCTGAGACATAATACCTTGATCACTCCCCTTACAAGAATTGTATCCACTACACAAATAGAAACCCAAACAGAGTCTTAGATAATAGAAACGAGAGACATCTGTCTTGGATGCTTGAAAAGCCAACGATAGTAAGAACGTATGTAGTCGATTAAAACCAAGCTCTGGGAGCTTGTTTTAACCCATACAGAGATCTTTTTAACAAAACAAACATGATTCGGAAGTTAGCATCAAATATAACCAGGGGGTTGCTTCATATAAACTGTTTCAGCCAGTTACCATTCAGAAAAAGCATTATGAAACATCTAGCTGTTTGATACCACCCAGATGATAAAAGCTAGAGATAAGAAGAGTCTTACAGTCGTAGGCTTTACCACTGGACTAAAAGTGTCGAAGAAGTTCCTGACCTGGAACCTGATTAAAACCTTTCGCAACCAGCCTGGCTTTATGCCTTTCAATAGCACCATCAGCCTTTCTCCTTCGTACGAAACACCCATTTACAGCCAATAATATTCATACCTGCAGTGGTGGAACTCTAGAGACCATGTGTTGGTTATGCAGAAGAGCATTGAATTCTTGGCCATGGCTTCACGCCACAGGATATTTTGACAGCTTGAGAGTAACCATGTGGGTTCCGTGGGATGCACTTGAGCTGCTAGAGCAAAAAGAGGAGCATCTGCGTTGCTGCGATGGCCATAGAGGTGAGTACGGACATTGGCCTGATGGACCGCCCAACGTGGACGGCCTCGCCGGCGACGCAACAGGCTCCACAGGATCACCCGACGAGGCAAGCCTGTCCAGGACCACGCTGGTCCGAATGAAGCAGGTTAGCGGCGTTCTGGCAGCTCATCATTGGACACTGCAGGAATAGGTGTGCTGTGGACTGAGAACAGATTCCAACCCAAGGTCCAGAACGGAGAGTAGATAGATCCTGCAAAGAAGTTTTAGTGCAAGGGGAAAACTCTTCATCAAAATCTGACATGCCTGCATGTGTAAAATCTTATTAGTATGTAAGTTCCAATGCATCTGACCCCTAAAGGGACTCAGGATAACCTAGGGAAGACACCATGGAGAAGACCTGTATGATCATAATGACGATTATATGGTCGAAGATGAGGTAGCATAAACACCCAAAAGCACGAAGAAAAAAGATAGGAAGGAAGGGGATTTATGTTAACAGGAGATGAGGACTGGATTATTTAATACAGAAGATGGCATTCCTGTTTAATTAAATAGACAAGCAGCTCAAAGGCAAAAATCCCAAAATTTCAAAGGAATAGAGGCATGAGCTAGAAGAGCCAGACCAAGTTTCAACAATGTGACGATGTTTTCGTTCAAACACGACCATTCTGTTCAGTGTATAGGCACAGGATTGTCTATGTTGAATTCCTAATTGAACAAACAAAGAATGCAACTTTTTGTACTCAGCACCTAAATCAGACTGAATGGCCTTTATTTTGCAATTAAAGGGACCGTTCAACAAGAGTACGAATTTATCAAAGATGACATAAAGATCAGACTTTAATTCATAGGAAAGAACCATGTATAACGGGAATAGTCATCCACAAAGATCACAAAATAACGGAAAGCCAGAAGTAGATAAAGTGGGCGCAGGACCCCAAATGTCTGTGTAAATAAGATCTAGGACTTGAGAACTAGAGGAAGCAACACGGGGGAGGGAAAACGGGCAGATTTGCCTAATTGACGCATTGCATAAAGATTATGACAACGAATATTATCACGACCCACTAACCAAACAAGAACGAAGTATATGGCTAAGAACACGGTTATGAGGATGACCTAGACGATTGTGCCAAGTGGAAGCCGAGGCACGAGCGGAAATAAACGCTGACGGAGACGAACTAGGTAATGAAAGTGTATAGTCCCCCCGAACTATTGCCCGAAGAAGTATTTCCTTGTATCGATATCTTTTACAACAAAAAGGAGGGTGAAACTCAAAAAAAGACTTTATTATCGGATGCAAACTTCTGAACAGATAATAAGAATTAGACAAACGCGGAACGTGAAGTATATCAGACAATGTAAATGATCTAGAAGGGTATTAAAAGAGGCATGCCAACATGACTAATAGATAAACCCATACCGTCACCGACACGTAAAGTGTCATTACCAGTGTACTTCTCCGATGTAGAAAGGGCAGCGATGTTCGGAGTTGCATGATTTGTGGCTCCAGTGTCCGGAACCCAAGTATGAGAATTTGACGAGGTTTTAGCAACTAAACCATTCTGAAACACCAAATTAGCCTGATGAACCTGGAGCCCCTGAATACTCGCCGAAAACAGTTGACTCCCGTGTGACCGAAACTTTTGCAAATTTGACACGGATCATTATAGCGCCAAAAACAATTGACTCCCGTGTGACCAAAACGTTTACAAATTGACACGGATCATCATAGCGCCAAAAACAATTGGCTCCCGTGTGACCAAAACGTTTACAAATTTGACACGGATCATCATAGCGCCAAAAACAATTGGCTCCCGTGTGACCAAAACGTTTACAAATTTGACACGGAGATCAGATGATGTGAATAAATTAATTTTTCATAATATTTATTTAAGTTTTAGTACTATATTTTCATAATTACCAATTCACTATAATATATATATGTGTGTGTGTGTGTGTGTGTGTGTGTGTGTGTGTGTGTGTATAGATATTTAAAATAATACAAATATACACATGATGGGTTGAATTCACATGAGGACCACAATATATAGAGGACTGTGCGGACTGATTACATGCACACAACAAATTAGTATCATGCACACAATTTAATACACAATGGCACACAAGAATACATGTAAACATCATGTTTCGAACCCAGACTCTATTAATTTACAAATCTATGCACACGACATACAAACTGTGGCACACGACTACATTAGGCTAAGCACAAAACATACAGACTAATGGAACACGACTACACCCGTCCTCTATAATATAGTGGTCCTCATTTGAACTCAACTCTATACATGATACACAATTACTATCATAGAATTAATTAACAACACAATATTACGTTCACTCTTTACTTTTATATCATGAGACGTGCGTTTTCTGTATACAACATTCATTATATATTCTCACTATTGTGAGGCAAGCCGTCCAGTATATATCCTCACCATTGTGAGATGAGTTTGGCCCGAGTCATACCCGCAGAATGTGAAAAAATATATGACCCATAACTCTTTAACATGATGCATATTCTTACAAGTGTCAATCTTCCAATATTGTAATTACATTAGCAATCCGTTCACCAATGTCCCAAATGGTAGGGCTTGAAGACACAAACAAAGAAGGTCTGGTAGTCCGTTACTAAAACCCCATATTGGCCCCTACATAGTACATACAGTGTACAGTATTGGCGTAGAGGGAGGGCAGGACAAGTGTTTAGTATTGAGGATAAAGTGTAACAAGTTGTACCATATATTATGGTCTGTCTGGGAATCTTTTTTGGCTAAGAACCCAACAAATTAAAACCAGGAACAACACCCCGCTCCAACCGCCGCACTCCCTTCTGCCTTATCCTAGCCTAGGCAAACGTGATGACCTACCATAGTACATACAACTTGCCCGCCCAATACTTCCTACTTCCATCTCACATTAATTCCATGATGGAATTATTGGTTATTGGTGTCATAATTTCAATGCATTTGGTTTCATTTTTCACAAGGAATCTTGTATTTTTCCCAATTTCAATACCAATCTATTCTTATTCATGAAATTATGATTTGTAGAGACTTAATTAAATGTTATAAATCAAGCTAAAAATGAATGCAATGCAAGAATTTCAAGCAAACGGAGTATGCTTCTCCGATCCCTTCAAGTCAATAGATATATTGGAATAAGATACAAATTATGGATACTAATTGAATACCTTGGCCACATAGATATAATAGATAGAAGGAGATAGCCTAAATTGACGTAATTGCTCCTCTCTCATACGGTTATCTAACAGAAGTATAGACGGAGGACAAAAAATGTCCTCGCCACAATAACTCTGTCCATAAATTGACAATTTTTTTATAAAGGACTAAAATTGTCCAAGCCACTATAAATCTAGAACCAAAAATGTCTTTTTACTCCTTTTTATTTTGAAAATACACTATTTTTACAAAGCATTATTTAATTATATCAAATCTTGGATTGCATATATAAGAAAATTATGAGTAAAAGAAAAATGTTACATTAATATAATATTGACACCATTGAATTTAGCAAATGGCTCCGTTGTTACCTATTATCTTATTATTGTTCGTAAAATTTACATATTCTGTTATCATCCTAGCTACAGTTTGAATCTGAGACTCATATTCTAACACTTATAATTATTATAAATGAAATATATCAGAGGACAAATGGTCCAACAATTGTTATTTAATCACCACTATTTTAGATATGATGATCAAAATATAAAAACACAAGTTTTTAAAATTGTACCGCTAAGTGTAGTAGGAAAATAGCGTTAGCGTATAAGAAAAATTAGGTAAATTTGAAAGAAGATTCGCAGTAGAAAGGCGAAGAGAGAAGTCAAAACAAAATCTAGAGGGGAGAAAAGTAAGAGATTTTCCTTCAAAACCAAATGAAAAAAGGTGGAAAAGGTCTAAGGTCAAGGTCGTGTGGTCTACGTTTATGATCTTTCTTAGAGTTTGCAATCGTTGATTTAAGGATGCTTAATCTGGGCAGCAAAGGTGGTTGTGTAATTGAGGGATCGGAGAATCTTTGGTGGGGCCAGAGGGTTTATGTTTTTCTTTCGTGAAATCTTTTGGTGTGAGACATCTTTTGTAGGAATGGGTCAACAACTTTGTCCTCTGCCTCCCTCTCTTTAATTTGGTGTCATATTAATACAAGTTGGAAGTCGAACGCAAATGTGAAAATGAAGCTTAGTATTCAGTATTCACCACCCAATCTTAATTATGTTCATATGGACTTATTACAAGATTATGGTTCTAGAAACACCAATTCCTCCCTCACTACTTCATTATTTCTTTTGTTTAAGTCAAAGATTTTTTGTTGTATGATGTGTACAGGACAACTATTATACTCTTTACATATAATTTATAAATGTTAAGTCTCTCTTTGTATTTGTTGAGCATATAATCATTAATGTGTAATCCAATTATTAACTTAGGTTTTTAGTTGAGATGGAACACATGCTTCAATTTGGTATTAGAGTCATACCAAAGATTATGGGTTTGAATCTCTGCACCACCTATTTTAAATTGTTTAATATAATAATATTTTTGAGCTTACATTAGTCAAGTATTTATTAATTTTATAGAATACAAAATTAAAATTAAAATTTTGTATGGTTAATATAATCTCTAATTATGTACATATTCAAATAAACTTATAGAGAGAACTTACATAATTACATTGATTTATTCTTAATTGTATTTCATCTATATTATAATTTTCACAATACGAATAATAACTATGATAATTACATATAGAAAGTAAATTTCAAATTTTGTATGAGTAAATTTAAAATAAATGTAATCATTTGTTATTGGGGAGAAAAAAATAGCTATTTTATTTTTCAAATGTTGTGGTTTTTTTTTTTTTTTATATAGTAAATGATGTTGTGGCTATTTTATAATCATAATAAGGATAGAGATAATAATTGGAACAATAATTACTCCACCAAAATAATAATTGTAACATTAATTACTTCCCAAACCATATAGCTTTATTATAGTTAGAGATTATTACTTGGTCTAGTTAGTATATACTCCGTATAAATTTAGTAGCTTAATAATTATTATAAGTGTTGGTAATTTAGTATAAATAGATCAATTATATATACGTATTGGTAATTAGGCAAAAGTTTATTCTTGTTCATGTTCATTATTTGTTATTCTTATTTTTCTTGGAGCTCTTACATGCTTGAAGTGTGAAATTAGGACTTTGTCGTAACTTGAAAGGTTTCATATCCATTACGGTCGTATCTAGGGTCATAACAATGTATTAATCAAAACCTTTATAGATGTATTTTAAAACCTTTTTAAAAGAATCTATAAAATTATGTTGGTATTCAGTATCTTATGAACATTTATAAACTTTATCAAATTATGATTTATGTAATTTTTTATTTTTCTTAATATAAATACGTACTAAAATTCAATCTCCAATCTTAAACTTATAAACTTTCCTATAGATTTTTTCTCCTAGTTCGAACTAGACAAACTTAATATGAAATATACCCACGGTGTATAGTTGTATACCTGCTCGGTATGTACTAACTAGGGTACGGTGCAAGGAACGATTCACGACCTGGACCAACCCTAATATGTGATCCATACCGATCTGAGCGGAAGCAATTTGCCTTTTAGCTCGGTCCCAACCTCGAAGCTCGGATTATAACCGACACGTCAATCACAATCTTAACTTAAAAGACAAAATCTCTATGCCATCGTTCTTCCTGACCACACATGAATATTCTTGTCAAGAATCGAAACCCACGTGTCATAATTGATAGGGCCGTTGACCTCGCCTGTGCTTGTAGAGCACGTGGCGCCCATGCGGATTCTGACATGTGCTCCCTTCGTTCCCTATAAATAGCGCTCCATTGCTTGAAGGGGGACTTTTAAATTTTTTTCACTACTTCTATATCCGCTCGAGCGATTGTTAGTTATGATAGAAATCATAATACTTATTACCGGAATTTTAATACTAATTTAAAATAAATTAACTGTTACTTATAATAGATATTGTAATATTTATATGTGAAACGTGATATGATTTAGGGTAAAATAATTGTTATTAATGATATAAATATTGCAATACTTATACTGAAAGTATGATACTTACAAAGTGTAATTCTAATGTAAATATTGTAATATTCAAAGTGAAATGTTACTTATGAAAAAAATTGTAATAGTTAGCTTATTGAAGAAAATTTAATATCAATTTGAATTAAAAATAAATCGTTTCTTATAATCTTATAATAGATATTGCAATACTTGTATGTGAAATTGTAATACTATTTAGGATAAAATTAATTGTTACTAATGATAAATATTGTAATACTTATAATTGAAATTGTGATACTTACTGATAAATGCATATTTGTTTATATTTATACCACATGTCTACCCCGTATTTAGTCTTGTTTTTTCTTATGAAGTGTCACAATTGTGTTCAAAATGATCCTTATTTTGCCCATTTGACTAATTATGCACAAATTGCACAATGCATCACCTTTGTATAGAAGTGAAGCATTTTGAATGCATTTGGAGTCCAAGGGAGCCAAATAGCTATGGAGATGGATGCAACACTTTCAAAAGAGCCAAATAGTAGTATTTTCAATGGTTTTGATCATATGGACAAACCAAGACAAAAGTTGAATAAGTGTCAAAAAGTTGAATTTTTATCATAGATTGGCCACTATTCTGTATTAACGTTGTGGTGCTTACTAGTGTATACCCCTCTCCCCTCCCCTTATCTCTCATGCACATTGACATATATGATCATGTTTCAATGAGAAAAAATACATTGTATTTTTTTTTTAAACGTGTTTAATTTTATGAATATTGATAAGTTAAAAAGTTATATCGAGTAATATTTTAAAAATTCACTTTTTGTATTTTTTTTTTTATTTAAAACTTTCAACTTTTGATGATTTCAAATGAGTGATTGAGAGTTACTCACACTTTTTATAGAGAATTATATTTTCATTTAATCTTCTTACTTTAATTTGTGTGTGTATGCGGTGTTTTAACTATTCTTTTTTCATGCATTATATATACTCCGTAATAAATTGTGAGTAAAGTTGATAACATTAATGTCATCAGAATTTGTAAATTTTGCAGCATATATACTATATAAAAGTGACTTTATTCACAACTTTTATATTGTGTTTCTGTATTGCAATATGAATAACATGACGTTTTGTTTTACTCCAAAAGATGAAAATGATTATAGTTACTCATACAATTAAATTCGCTAACTAAAAGTCTATATATTACAATATTCAATTCAATGGGTCACCACTATTTTTGTGACAATGTTACTTTAAAAAAAATGTTTACATAAATCTCATATATATATATATATATATATATATATATATATATATATATATATATATATATAATATATATATATATATTTGAAATTATCCAATGGTTAGACGGTTGTGCTTGTTTCGAATATTGAGCAACTATGGTTGTCAACAAAGCCAATGAAAACAACCATGAATTACGGAGCAGACCTGGAGCCGAAGAAATATGGAGCGGATCACACCCGACACCGAGTGGACTACGCACGCGACCGGACAGACCATGGAGGGATCTACCTCCCTGGGTCCTCGACTACTACCACGGGGTCCTCGGCTACTGTCACGGGTCCCCGGCTACTACGCGCACGGAGTGACGAACCACCTCGGGGTCGGCCTGGCGTGAGGTCGGCTCGCCGTCGAGCCGACCTCCACGGGCTCGGCCTCGTGGGCTTGGGCGAGCCCATGGCCGGCCCTTGGCCGAGCTCCGCGCTCGGCAAGGACCGGTCCTCGCGTGGAGCGAGTCCCGCGGCGCGAGCCGCGGCTCCTCCCGCGTGACCCGGTCCCGGTCCCGGCCGGGGGTATAAAAACACCCCCGGTGTCCTATTTAGGGATCTCATACTTTTTCTACAACACTTGTAGCGTTATTACACGTCCCGAACCTCTGTAATAGCACTTTATCTCCAATTAATACAATAGTTAGTTACGTTTTATTATTCGTTCTTCATATCCAATCTGATATACGAGTTGTATAATCCGGACCCCCCGGGTTCATATAATCCATCAACAAGATTTGAAATTGGTTGCCTTTCATCCAAAATTGAAAATAGCCGCCACGAGTCGGGAGTCTAGTCAATTGCTATTTATTACAGAAAAGTGTGCCATAAAACTCACGTAAGTATAAAAACTTCATGTATTCATCAAATTAGTGACAACTCATTATAAATGTGTCATATTTTTTAAAAGTTGATTAAAGAGTTAGATGAAAATACTTAAATTAGAGACTTAATTATATTATTGGGTAGACTTAGATAAGTTATTTTCTAAATTTTATTTAAAAAATAAAATAATAGTAAGTGGGAGAAGGTAATATGGGATGGATGGGATGCATGAGGGATGGGGGAATGATCATAAGAAGCAAATCTTAAAAGGAATCAAGAGAAATTGCACCTGCTCAAGATATGGAAGTGCACATGATTTCACACCAGGTAAAAAGGCACCTCTGCTGACATCACCTGTATCTCTTGGAGGATTTTGGTAGGCCCACTTGTACCCCCCCCCACCCCAACCCCCATCACCCCTTTTGTTTTCAATCCCCAAAAACTTTCCTTTTCATATATATAAAGAAAGAAAATAAATTTTCCCCTGTTAAATAAATGCTCTAACATATATAATAGCTACACTCCAAAGAATCATTTTTCATACAGAAAAAACAATGCTTGTAAGCACTCCCATGTTCTTTCTGGATATGCAATCTTTTTAATTAGTGAAATATATATGGTGTGGTTGGCTTTTGCCATTGCTTGCCTTGTGGAGTAATTCAGAATCCAGATTGGAAAATTCTGGGAGATCTTTGGTTGAGATCTGGTCAGACCTTGCCCTTTCTGTGTGCGTGGATTTTATTTTGGTGGGTCTTCTTAGTTCTTTCCATACAAACTTCCTTCATATACACAACCCCACAAAGGAGCCCCTTTTTCTCCCCATATCCTCTGTGTTGTGTTCTTCTTTCAAGATTGAGGAATTGGAGGCAATGGGCATGGCAGCTGCAGAGTCACAGTTTCATGTTCTGGCTGTTGATGATAGCATCATAGATAGGAAGCTCATAGAGAGGCTCTTCAAAACCTCCTCTTGTCAAGGTAGGTGCTTTCTTGGTTAAATTAACACATTACACTTTGATTTTGATTAGATCAAGGATGGGTTTTTTTCTGTTTGATACTGATTTCAGAGATTTCTTTGTAATTTTGCAGTTACTACAGTGGATTCTGGTAGCAAGGCTTTAGAATTTCTGGGTTTACATGAACATGATGAGAACAACACAAACCATCCATCTGTTCTATCCAACCATTCCCAGGTAATTTTACATATCCCTTTGATTTTCAGGGATTTCTGGGGTTAATTGATTGTTCTCTGGGTTTTCTGAAATGGGTTTGTTTGTTATTTTTGTGGGATTTGGCAGGAAGTAGAAGTGAACCTTGTAATTACAGACTACTGCATGCCTGGGATGACAGGCTATGATCTACTCAAGAAAATTAAGGTATGTGTATTCCTTTTGTCTTGTTCCTCTTCTTCCCAGTATTTCCTTTTTCTTACTTCCTGCCACCTCTGCATCACTTCCCTCTCCAGGAAATATTAATTAAACTTCCCAACCAAACTAAAGTTTACCCACATGAGAGTCAGTAGTCCTTTCATTGGCATTCAATTTTGAGATGAATTAGAATCTGTACCCAAAATCTTGCCCACTGTCTTCCACAACTACTTACTTCCAGTAGTAAGCTTCCCTAAATTTTTAGACATTGCAGCCTAGACTTTTACCCAGAAATAGTTTGGTGTTAATTAATTCATATCGAATACTTTGTTGTCCTCTGACAGGAATCTTCATATCTGAGAAACATACCTGTAGTCATTATGTCATCTGAGAATGTTCCTTCAAGAATCAGTAGGTAAGAACAATGAACAATTTCT
>VALG01010739.1:0-15315 GCA_009835305.1 Ipomoea purpurea
CACAGACTTTTGTATCATATCGATTCGATAGGCTCGCTACAATTAGTCTATCATAAACAATCCACAAGATACGAAATCGTGTATAACCAGGGTTCTCATAAATCTAGATTATAGAAGCACCGAATACAGTAACTCATAAACCAGTATTATGCAAATCAGGACGGAATGATTTCCTACTCATTCGCCCGCTATTTTGCGTCTCGGCTCAGACTCGGGTTCTCTTCGCGAAGATTCTACTTCTATCTCGACATAATTCCTATATTTTTTTTTCATAACGTATGTTCGTCAACGTTCGTATTTCGTTCACAGTACTATGGTCACTGTCTGGTTTGAACCATACAACGTTACATCATAAATATTCTCATGAGATAGGATAGCCATTCTTCAGATTGGATAATATCGTGTTTCCATCGTCATATCCGGTGCTTATGTGTGGACTCGTGTACTAAGAATCCGATAGCATATTAGTTGCCCACTTCTCTTCATACGGCCGCTGAGTGTATGCATTTTCAATTCCCAAATATAAGATATCGTATATCTAGTTTGGTATATAAATTCTTTTCTCTTAATAGGTATTGAAGAACCAAACTTTTGGCACAGACACCCCCACCTATTCATATGGTACTGAATAGGATATCGGGGCTACCAATACCAGACCAGTTCTCATAAGGAGTCTTATCGGAGCTTTCGGGGAGCATATGGATATTACTGCATTTATTTATTCATTTTGGAAAGTCCAAAATAATAATTGTAGATATTGAAATTTGGAAATATATCTGCTTGGTCCATATATCGCTCATCAACCCCGCACTTTTGTAGGTAGCACTGAACTTATAAGCATCGCTTCAATCATATCATATTCTAATGTTAATGTGGGATCGTTCCGCAAAACACCAGCTCATAAAGATCTATGAGAGGCAATTTTAATTGTCTGCAGTTAGCGCTCACGATAGTTAATTTTACGAGTTCGACAGAGGGTGTGTCAACGTATCAATAACAGGCTGCCATTCGTCACTCTGAACCATGTCGAGATCGCTACTGATATCGCTCACTTCTAATAAATATCTTTAGAGGTTAGTGTTACCAGTGTTCTAATATTGATGTAATACCAGAATGTAGAATTGGAAATCTGGTCTCTCTCTGAGCTCTCTTAGTAGGGAAAATCACACTATAGCTAGGTGATTGTTGTGCTATGCGCTCGAGAGGGGGTCTCCAGTGTATTGTACATACAATACTTAGTTAATACCACTCAATCAGTTTTGGTACAGATCATTAAAGTAGACATACGGGCTCACAAGTCGCAGTGATGTTCTTCTCAACTGTCTAGCGTTGGGTTCACCGTTATTCCCTTTTCAGAGGACTTGCGACTCTTGAAGATGCGCTGTTAAGGTTGTAGTCTGTCTTCTATAGACTATTTTTCTCTTTCGTGTTTTTTGTGTCAATATTTAAAGTTAGGAATTATGTCCTGCTAATTAATTCTACGAACATAGATTCCTAAATTATCTTTTATTACTATTTGAACTCTAAGGTGCATACCATAGACCAATAAAAATATGGAAGAATAAAAGAAGAAATATCAACAAGAATTTACTATCCTTTTAATTATGATATAGACACTCGATCAATGGTATGAAAAGCTCTCCTCAGTTCGACCTAACATCCTTATCTTTAACCACAAAACATCCCGTATCTTGACAGAAAATCATCTTTTGTCAGACTCGCAAGCACCTGTAGACGAAAGTCAAATGCGTGGTTCATCATGGAAGAGAACAACAATTTCTTCCTTAGGCTCACGACAAACTAAACACAGCAGTTCTTATACGTGCAGTATTCTTACCGAAGGTATCTCTGAACGAGACTCTATCCCTGTGTCGACTTCTTATATGCCTCTTTTCTTAACAAACGGTGAGTCCTGGAAGCACGTTACGTTTACCCATTCATCCACCTTTTCACCCTCAGACCACGCTCGATTGAGTCCTCAAATGGGTGTTAGAATGCATCTTTTACTTCGTTGCATTATCATCTCAAGAGTCCGTGGGATGCTATTGAGGTTATGCAAATGTAACACTATTCACTGTAGGGTTGAGACCCACGCAGGTATCACCTCAGTCAACTCTTAGCCGAGCTAGGTCAAATATCGAACTCGCTTTCTGATCATGCTTTATAGACTCCATACAGCAAGACATTTGTGTGCTTCATGAACTCCTTATTTCTATTCGTATTTCCTTGGTCATAGTCTCCCTGCAAGTGTCAGAACTCGCCTCTGTTGTACCATTATTATTTTTAGCTTGCCACAATTGATTAGCCCAGCCTTCTGCGAAGGGCGTAATATTGCTGTTCTGACTCACGCCACCTCTTTCGACCCAAGTCGTTCTCGATTGACCTCACTTCTTATCGCTCATCTCGATGGGAAGAATTGTCATTACCAGTGCATCCTACAACATAGTTGCGCCTATGAGCGCCAGATAATCAAATAACTGTACTAGCCGAAGCAATTTTCCATAGGTTAATATACGTCCTGATTTCCCTTCACCCAATCCTGAAGTTACGGCGTGCATATGCCAGGTTAACCTAGCCAGAACTCTCGAATCTCTTGCTTTCGCTTAGCTTACGTAAGGTAGTTCTATCGAAATCGTTCTCCTTAGTCCTTGGAAGTGACAACAACATGGCATCACAGATCCACATTGGAGGTTCACTTAGCCACCATTCCCTCGTTCAACGGATCTACTATAAAAGATTAATTGCAAATCTTCATATCCTAGAACTTTCACCTGTACTGCTTCGTATCTTTTGTTAGATGATGTAATGTTCGCAGTTTATTGTCTAATCTCTCTCTATCTCAAATATATTGATTGACTGGCATCCATACTCCTCCACTCAGGCATATTATATAGACAATAGACTATAACCATAAACGCACTGAAGTGCTCTATCTTTCGATATTATAATACAAATTACACCCAAATATAAATTGTCTGTGATCTACAATAAATCGGTATTTAGGATGTTAGTTGTATCGGCAAAGAACAGATTTGGCATATCCTTTCACCAATCAAGCCAAGCTAGTCATCACGTGCGTTGATGCTTGTTCCTCAACTCGGAACTCTTCTGGACTCAATTAACCTTTAGCCCATGTCCGAAGGCGTTGTAAATGTTAAGAAACTAAAATTTTATCTGGTTGCACACCTTTATTGTAAGTTCACGAAATTCTACGAGCGGTACGCGTTCGTAACGGACGGTAGTATATTCCTGGACTATACTAGAAACATTTTCAGGAAAATGATCATTTTATCGAGGGACCAACGGATATCGATTGATTCATCTTTCTCGATGTGTTGCGTTGCATTCATTATCGCGCAAGTAGCTGTCCTATTCGGTGAGTACTTTGGGTTTCATCTTTGGTGTAGCTAGGGAAATTATCAACGATTATTGTTGCCTATATTCCCACATCCATTGTATGTTTTCAATATCTAACAATTATTCATTCTTCCATTGTATTTATAAGGAATATGGACAGCTCGGAGGTTCTTAATTTCTTCTATAGGAAATATTAGAGACAAAATACCAACGTGAAAAAAAAAGAATTAAATAAGGAATTTTAAATGACTGTAGGAACCGTTTGTAGGATACTGGTCAAAATAAAAATTATTAAAAACAAGATTAATTATTTAATATCTGGGAAAAAAGGAAGGATGATATAACGCTGAAGAACTATTGGCTAGGTTTCAGGTTTATGTGGGTTTTTCTGTTAGCAATAGATTCGTACTGGGGTTTACTTCCTTTCCGCTAGGAACCTTAAACCTTATGTCACTTCCGTAGAGATCTGTAGGAGACATTGTACCGACTTCACCGCGCTCTCCCTCATTGACGTGTTCCCGATTTCATATTGGTGTTAGAGACACCAATGTCTTACGAGATGTTGCTTGGGGTCTCAAGACACAGTATGAAAACTAACCGTGATAGCTAAGAAGGAGTAGAGCATGATAGGCATCATAATAAGAATCATAGATTGGTGAGACATTATCAAATTGTAACGAATAATGTTTAACTTTCGTGTCTTATCGCTCGGTATATTTCTCTGTGTGTTCAAAGTATTTACTCTACTGCCAGAATAACCTCCTAAAATATCAAAGTTTAGTATAATAGGGTGAGGGATTATTATATTAAACATTTCAAATATATGTCAATCTGTACAGTGCACCCCTCCCCTTCTTGTAAATGACAACATTGAGTAATAGCTCACTGTGGGTACTACATTCGGCACATAGGCCAAGAAATATTGCTAATACACACGGATATTAGGAAAACATAGTAAGAGTTGATAACCCTCAAATACGGTCAACAGAAAAACTGCACATATACTAGTAGTATTTTTTTGTATATAGGCGAAACTATCCAGGTTCCGACCTGGGCCGAAACTTCGGCCATTGGGCCCTTCCTAAAGCCCGGCGTAATGACTTCATGTTTATTGGAGCTATTATGCAATGGGCTATTATCACTATGAGCTTTTGCATATGGCCGAAGCCATGAAGTGATTAGATATTCAATACTGCAATTGTTGTTTAACTAGTTCCGTCTAATATGCGAAGCCTTACCCTGATTATCGTGTGCTAAACAAGTCATCTGCAAATGTAAACCGGCGGGTGGTATAGATAAAAGTTGCGGCAAATGTCCGTTTAATAGCTCGACAAATGTCGTGACCTGAGCACTACGAGCATCGGCTCTAAATTTACAAGACCTTTTTTCTCCCAAGCTCGGCCTTGGGCGATAAATTCTTTAGATTCCATTTGGGCTTTCCAAGCCTCGGGACCTTGAGATAATGTGCATACCTTCTAGTCTAGATTCACTATGGTTTCACGGACCTGAAGGCCCAAGACCTAATATGGTGTAGTTCTCATACCGTTCATGGTGATTGCAAACTGGTTAGCGGAACGTACAGGTTGAGACGTGCGGCGGACGGAACATGGACGTTGACAGACGTCGAAGGAGAGATATGGGCAACACGGGAGAGACCAGGATGGAGGCACTTGAGAGAATAATGCGGGCGTTAAAGGAAACAGAAGAAAAAGAGAAAAGAAACACGAGAGAGAAGAAGGCGATGAAGAGGTCGAGAAACTGCAAACCCACCAAATCTTCGTAGGGTGTCAGGTAGTGGAATTTAAACAACCATGGAAATTAATCGTATATACGATGGACGGACGCACGCATTGATGCCGCAATGCACCTCAAAACGTGTCGATCTCGCTCAAAAACAACATACAGTGTTATCAGTGGCGTGTTGGAAAATCATGCTCCGTTTAGCCGCAAATGTCGTGCACCTGAGTCAACACGAGTCGGGCTTGATAAATCAAGCTTTTTCAAGACTCTTCTTAAGTGTGAATATATGATTGATAGGCGACAACGACGCCCCCTGCCGCCCCCCTCGCGCGGAGAATACCTCTTATAGAGTAGTTGGCAGCTAGCTATGGCGGTTTACTTGTATTAATCGCAAATTATACAGAGTACTTAGGAACCGCTTAGAAGCTCTACGTGCCATGAAAGCTGTAATTACTCGAGGAGGAGGTCCACTATGGCTCTTCAATCCAAGGTGGCGGCTGCAGAGCGCACATGTGTCAAGCAGAGATCACTTGGCTGGTGTACCCGGTCGATTTTTGGGGGAGCATTCAATCATATGTAGGTGTTTTTTGACTGATTACTCACATGCCTCTGGTACAGTCAGGACACGTTTATTCCCTGGTGAGCGTAAAACTTGCTCGGAAATGCATTTCTCTGACGTCGCGTGACGCGCAGGAGAAGACACGAGATATCCTTGTGCCCGGCAATATTCGGAAAGAGGAAGCCCACGGCATGATGAGGATAGAAGACGAATTGTTGAGCTCGCCAAAGCGGTTGAGTCGTTTGCCATGACGGCAAACATCGTTGAGAGACAGGAGCGTCGCCGGAAAGCGCAGCATGTCGATATACGCATAGTAACATCTTGACATATGATCGCTATTCCCCTTCAATAAGATGCACATGGCGCGTATCGATTAGCTCTCATTGCAGCTCTGAAATCTCTGTCAGAGAAACCAGTTGCGAAAGCATCCATAATTTTGGGGGGTAATAAAATGTGAGAGGAACATAACAACCATAGAATTGTTTTCGTTTGTTATTCGTTAATTATATTCACCCATCAAAAGCAGTTATTTATAAATTGAAAAATATAAAAAATTATACTGTGAGAGAAAAAAGCCTTGCAAAGAAGTATTATGAAAAAGATGATGAGAATAGACGAGTGTACCTAATAATAATAGGATCTGATATGCTACCAGGTTTATGCCTCGTGTTAAGTAGATGTAATTGTATGTGTTTGCTTCGAGATCCATACTTAGAACGGGAAGTATCCTTATGGAACTCAACTACCTTAGCTTGCGAATAATTCCCACTTGCCTATTAATCGATATAATAGAAATTTAATAATAATCTCTAAAAGAGATTTCACTACAATAGCTGCTATATGGATTATGATTAATGCAGAAAATTCATTGATTTAGATGACATAAGAGAATACCCGCTATGTACTTTAAACGCTCTTGCTTTTTGAAGAATTTGATTTAACGGAGGTGTTAGGATAGCGTAAGTTGGATAAATAATGGGTATAATTAATTGGATATATTGTTCATTATGTTTTCAAGTATTAGGATATACAAGTTATAGAGGAAGACGTTTACGAAAGAATTTATCAAGGTAAAAAGCAAAGAATTCTGTGTCTCAGTGTATCGATAAATGCAGTTTATGTTTATGTTCGTATTAATTATTAAAGGTATTAATAACTTAACTCAACTCAATAAGCAAAACAACTCTATAAAATTATGTGTAAGAAGCTATGCGATTATACATAAAAGACACATCTAATGAGTATAGAGACTATATTAGTTAAGACAATCCGCTAGACGCTAAAGAAGATCATCAATCAAAGGTCCGTATGTGTTAGTGTATGGCATAAAAATTTTGAATAATAGGAACTAGTATGCGCTTTCAAGCCATGTTGTTGTAGCTCACATGAGATTGCTAGTTAACATAGTAGCGTTAGAGAACTAGGTCTGCAAGAGTCCGGTGTGAAGTGTTCGTAATTAGATTGTATTTGTGTGCTTGTGTTAAACTCATTTAGCTAGGGGTGTGATTATCTTTGCCTACGCCTGTAGGATAATCTTGGTGTTCGCTAATCATCACAGGACCATGGTTCTTGGTTTGATTATTCTGTACTTGTTCGTTATAGATAATTATCGGACAGTCGAAGGATTAGGTAGTCTGACTTTCATCTAGTACTATGCTTTCTAGCTGAAGTTTGAAGATTTGATACATTGAAGATAGCTGGACGGAATATTATGGATTGCGTACGACAATGCTCATCAGTAGAGTGAAGCGAATAAATTCTTGTGAAGCAGCAATAAGCAGCTCAGGTATGACCTACGCTTACTAGCACATTAATTACGTGACACTCAATTACTAATAAGCGAATATAGAGAAAACAATATAACGGAAACATCGCTATACGACAAAGGAGACAAAATGGGAAGATGGTCTAGGACTTATCTGCATAGATATCCTTGAAACTTATCGAATGCAAGAACGATTTACCATCACTCTAGCCTAACAAACTACATCATCATCGCAACATAGGTCCTGCTATTTTGTTTATAGTGTCTGGAAGTTAGTGGAACTCGAGGGACCCTGCGGATTGAGTAAATCATGGAAAACATTCCAAACTGCTTACTGCGCAATAGAGTGCAAGGACGGGATTCTCTTGAATGGTGTCTTCAATGAGCTTCGTTCTCCATCTGTCTTATTCTTGTTTCGGTTCACAAGATAGTGAGTATCGCTCTCACCGACCTGTATAGTGGACACTCCCAAGACTGCATCTGACGGGCCAGCGTGGTGCGTGGACGGGCGCCTTAGGACTAGCATTGATGGAGGAGGATGTAAATAATGGTGACTCAACTGACTTGATGACCACAGAGGCGTTGAGGTTCACGCCTTTTTGGAAGAATTAAGTAGAATCCGAGAAGTGGTGATCAAAGACTTTCATGCACGAAAGGACGAATGCACACTCACTACTTTGAACCGATCACATGAGTTGCCAGTGCACCTAAACAAACGACACCGCCTGTCCCATCACTAATCAATCACATATTAATCACTTACTACGCCATGGAGAGAGCGAGTTGGGCAGAGGTGAGGGAAAATTTCAGAATGTTCTACAGCAGTAGTCCATGACCACTCATCCTTCGTATTGTTAGTTCACTTATTATAGTAATTGATTGTCACGTAATTATGTGCCTATATGTGACTTATTTGCTTACAATTATTACTTGAGAGTGTGTACGTCGTAAATCCCATCTTATAATTTTAGTCGATAAATAATCACAAGAAGATATATTAATTTATATTATCTATAACTGATCGATTCAAACCAAGAAAGTTAATGAGCAGTTTCGGCGTGGAGTAATACCACTGCTATTTTAGCCAGCACACAACATTTTTCTCGCAGACATGCAACATCTCAACGTATGTGTAAGCACGTTCATTGACGCTAACTTTCAATCTTGAAAAGATGGCTGTCCATTTGCAAATTTTGATGCCATCTAACATAGATTATGTTGGAGGTCTAGTTGTGATATCATTATCTTTCATTAGAGTATGTATTTTGTTTTCCATAATTTAAGAGTGTTGTCTATAGTTAATAATAATAATAATAAATACTATAATTGAAGTCTTTTTTCTTTTTTTTAGTTCCATTGGATCTATTGCAATTCAAATAATCAATATCCCATTATTAAGGTTCAATCCTGTAACCTTCCCTCAAGAAGCTATAAAGGTACCATATGAGCATAAAGTGTTTGGCTTATAATTAAAGACTTTAGAAATTATATATTTTAAATTTTTTTGATTTAAATAATTATATTGTAGTTGAGTTATAAGGAAATATTTTTCTATTAGTCTCGAAAAAAAAAAAAAAATCAGTCTTGGCAGAGGTTTCCTGTGCATATGACCTATTTGCAAGCTTCTATTCATGTTTTCTTTTTTTTTTTTTTAATTTTTATTTTAAATTAAAGATGCTTTGTGGGTGATATAATTCAATACACAAACAATATTGTAGTTCAGTTATACAGAATATTTTTCTATTAGTCTCAAAAAAATATAGCGGAGGTTTTGTTGGGAAAAAATAGTTTAAAATGGTATAAAATGGCATGTTAAGTGGCTATTTTGTGGTACAATTATCAGTGGGGTCCACTTCCGATTTGGGTCGGGTCAAAGTGGATTCGGGTACTTCGTAGTGAGACGAAGAGATTGATATATTTTACGCTCAAAACGGATAATGGGTGAATGAGATATTGATTCTCAAAGTAGACCTATTTGAGTTGGAAAATGAAGGAAAAAGTGAGCTTTTTGTCCACATTGCTTTGGAATGAAGATTTTCCCCCCTTATATACAAGAGCTCTTTTGAAGCTTGTAGAATTGTATAGCATAGAGGTTCTCTCGCGCGAGGGGGGGGGGGGGTGGTGCAAATCAAATCCAACTAGAAGAGCTTGAAAAAGGCTTGATTCAACCGAGCTCGTGTGCTCAGGTGCACGACATTTGGGCTAAACGGACATGCATTTTCCAACACGCCACTGTGTAGCCGAGACTACACCTGCTTCGGCCATAGGCCGAAACCAGTGAACATGCAGTGAGACTACACCTTTGGCTTTGGCCTTAGGCCGAAACCATGTGAATCGGCCAGAAAGTCTCGGCCCGGCTTGAAAGGGCCCCAATGGCGAAGTTCGCCCAGGCCGAGCTTGAAAAAGGCTTGATTCAAGCCCGAGCTCGTGTGCTCAGGTGCACGACATTTGCGGGCTAAACGACATGCATTTTCCAACACGCCACTGTGTAGCGAGACTAAACCTTGGACGGCCAGGCGAAACCAGTGAAACACATGCAGTGAGACTACACCTTGGCTTCGGCCTTAGGCCGAAACCATGTGAAACACATGCAGTTTCGGCCAGAAGTCTCGGCCCGGCTTGAAAGGGCCCAATGGCCGAAGTTTCGGCCCAGGTCGAAACTGGAAGTTTCGGCCTATACAAACTTGTGCAGTTCTGTGACCGTTGGGTGTTCAACTCTACTGTTACGGAATTAATTCCTTGAGTTAATTCTAATTTTAATTTTCGAATTGAACCCCAGGTTAAATGTTGCTGTTACAAGAAGGTGGAGGGGTGCCCTTAAGTGCCATATTAAATGTTATTAAATCCCTCACCCCTATATAAGAAGGAGTTGGGCAGTAGAGTTTTAACACACAGAAATACACAGCACGAAAGTATATTTTTCCCAGCTTCAAAAATCTCCTGCTTCTACTCCTTCTTAGCCATACTGTGTTCATACTGTGTCTTGCTCGCGGATTCCTTGTTTGAGTGCTCAAACATTGAATCAAAGCAAGTTTTAACCTGGAAGCCTAGGCCACAACGCTCCTAGCATCTACGGGAGGTGCAAAAAGGTTTTAAGGAAAAGTGGTCACTCGACTCTTGCAAAAAACCAACACCAAACACTAGCCAAAGTTCTCCATCTTTTCCTTCCCTATTTTTTCCAGAAAATAATAATCTTGTTTTGATTATTATTTGTTTTCCTACCAACGGTTCCTACAGTCTTAAAACCTTATTTTTCTTTTTTTCACGTTGGTTTTGTCTCTAATTTCCTTGAAGAAATGAAGAACCCCGAGCTGCCAAATCATTAACAATGGGGAAGAAAATGTTTGTTGAGAACAACAATGGGGGAATGGCAATAATGTTGCTAAATTCCCCAAGCTCACCCAGTGAACGTTGTTCACAAGATGGTGGGAGCACTGAGGATATATTTCCCATGTCTCGGTACCTTCGTCCGAGTGTTCGGCTGAAAGCCGGAGAAGTTCACCGGTTTGGTTCGAACTTCAAAAAGGTGGCAACAGAAAATGTTGTTCTACCTTACAACCCTTGGCTTGCAAGGTTCTTGTCCGAGAAGGTTCCCGAGTTGAAGGAACAAGATGCACAATCAGTGATGACAGTTGGCTATTGGAAGGATTCAGACTTTCTTTGCCGAAAACTACATCCTAAATGGATTATGTGACACGCTATATGATGTATATCGAAAGATAAAAGCACATCAAAGGCGTTGTGGGAAGCTTTGGATCATAAATACCGAAGTGAGGATGCCGGCTCAAAGAATTTGTGGTTGGCCGATTCCTCGACTTCAAAAATGGTTGATTCAAAGACCGTGCTAAGTCAGGTAGAAGATTTGCAATTAATCTTTTATGAGATCCGTGACGAGGGAATGGTGCTAAGTGAAGCCTTCCAAGTGGGATTCTGTGATCCATTTGTTGCCTCCAGGTTGGAAGGACTTCAAGAAACTACCCTTAAGCATAAGCGAAAAGGAGATGAATCTTGGAGGACCTGATCCAGCGACTCAGGATTGAGGAAGGAACAGGACGAATGAATAGGAAAGTTCTATCGTTGATGGCGCTAAAGGCCAACGTTGTGGAGCACGGTAAGAGCTCCAAGAGGAACAAAAGGATAAGCGAAAGCTTGGTCCGAAAGGTGGCGTTACCAAGAACACGTTTCCTGGTGAATGCTACAATTGTGCAAGCATGACCACAGAGCATCTGAATGCAAGGCTCCAAGGAAGAAGAACAAGAAGTTCTGAAGCTAATGTTGTTGGAGATAGCAGTCAGAAGGAGGTCGAGATAGCCTTTCGGCTATGGTGGACCTGAGGTGAACCTCGTGGGCTCAAACCCTCCGTGAGTGGTTCATTGATACCGGTGCAACCAGGAACTTGTGTTGCAAACCGAGAGATTTCAACACCTTTGAGACCGTTGAGGGTGAAAGGTTGGATGGGAACTCTGCTCAGTCTGTTGTGGAAGGAATGGGCAAGGTGGTTCTGAAGATGACTTCCGGGAAGGAACTGACGTTGAACAACGTGTTGTATGTTTCTGAGCTAAGGAAAGAATCTTGTGTCGGCTCTCTGTATGAAACAAGCATGGCTTTCGCATGTGTTCGAGTCAGACAAAAGTAAGTTTTGTCCAAGGTTAGGATGTGTTGGTAAAGATATGTAACTGATGGGCTTTTTTAAGCCTCAGTGTAATTCTGTTATCAATAAAAGCAAAGTTAAATTCTGTTACCTTGCTTGAGTCTTCCAATTTATGGCATGGTAGACTAAGGTCATGTTAATTTAATTCTATGCGTAGAATTAATTAGCATGGACCCATATTCCTAATTTAAAATTGACCACAAAATAACCAAGTGTGAAATTTGTGTTGAGGCAAAACTAACGAAAGTACCTTTCAAATCGGTTGAAAGGGAAACTGAACCACTAGATTAATCCATTAGTGGATTTGTGCGATTTTAGATCGATACAAACGAGAGGGTGGTTAATAAGTATTTTATCACATTTATCGACAAGCACAAATACTGCTATGTGTATTTGCTTAAGAGCAAAGATGAAGCCGTTGATAAATTCGTTCTTTATAAGAATGAAATGGAAAACAACTTAATCGGAGAATTAAGAAGGTTAGAAAGCGATCGAGGTGGTGAGTACGAAGCACCTATTGGTGACTTCTGTTCGAGTGTAGGTATAATACAACGAGCGTACTGCACCTTACTCACTCAATCGAACGGTGTTGCGGAACGAAAGAATCGTACATTGAAAGATATGATGAATGCGATGCTTATAAGTTAGGCCTACCTCAAGATGCGTGGGTGAGGCGATTTTGACAAGCAATTACCTTTTGAAATAAGGTACCCCGAAAGAAGCTCGATAAGACCCTTATGAGCTGTGGAACGGTAGAAACCTTCCTACCAGTACCTGAAAGTGTGGGGGTGTCTTGCCAAAGTTTTTGGTGCAAACACCTAAGAAAATAAAGATAGGTCCTAAGACGGTGGACTGTATCTTTATTGGCTATGCACATAATAGTAGTGCTTATCGGTTCTTAGTACACGAGTCCCATAATCCGGACGTACACGAGATACACGATAATAGAATCAAGGAATGCATACTTCTTCGAAAATATATTTCCTTGTAGGTCCAACGAGGGACCAAGTACGTCAAAACGAACGTTTGACGAAACTATGGATAATGATAGTGGGAATCCGAGAGAGAACCCGAGCTCGAGCCGAGACGCAGTAAGCGGGGAGAGTTGGAAAATCATTTGGTCCTGATTTTTTCTAACTTACTTGTTAGAGTACGATTCGGTACTCTAACTTGTTTATTAGAAAACGAACCTGATTTTCTATCTTGTTTGATAGAAAACGAGCCTCGAACGTATGTAGAAGCTGTGACTTCTACGGAAGGACCAATGTGGAAAGAGGCTATAAAAAGTGAAGTGGATTCTATCTACAGAATCACACTTGGGAACTTGTTGATCTTCCTCCGGGTAGTAAACCCTTAGGATCCAAGTGGGTCTTTAAAAAGGAAGATGAAACCGGATGGTTCCATCGAGAAGTATAAGGCTAGGCTTGTAATCAAGGGTTACAGGCAACGCGAGGGCCTTGATTACTTCGACACGTATTCTCCCGTGACGAGAATAAACTCCATTAGAATGATACTTGCCATAGCCGCGTTGCGGAACTTGGAAGTTCATCAAATGGATGTAAAACCGCTTTCCTAAATGGCGAATTAGTGAGGAAATCTATATGGGAACAACCCGAAAGGTTCGTGGTTCGGGCCAAGAAAGGAAAGTGTGTAAGTTGGTTAAATCGCTTATGGTTTAAAACAACGCCTAAGCAGTGCACGAGAAGTTTGACCATGCGATGTTAACTAACGGGTTTAAATAAACGAAAGTGACAAATGTGTCTACGTTAAGGAAACGATAGACGGCTATGTCATTCTTTGTTTTATATGTCGATGATATTCTCATTCGTTGGTAGTAATGATCGGATGATCAAGTCTACAAAAAATGTTAAATGCGAAGATTTGACATGAAGGATATGGGTTTGGCTGATTTAATCCTCGGATTAGAATCATTAGAAGACCTGATGGTCTCGTGTTGAGCCAATCACATTATATTGACAAAATCCTTGAGAAATTTAACAAGGATGATAGTCAAGTGGCTAGGACACATTTGATACAAACATTCATCTAACCAAGAACCACGAAGAAGGTATTTCACAAGTGGAATATGCTCGGGTTATTGGTAGTTTGATGTATCTTATGAGCTGACTAGGCCGGATATTGCCTATGCGTTAGTAAACTCAGTAGATATACGAGTAACCCGGTGCTATGCACTGGAAGGCAATAGTAAAGGTTATGAGATACTTGAGGTATACTCGTGATCTTGGACGCACTACGGGAGATATCCCGCTGTACTTGAAGGGTACAGCGATGCGAATTGGATATCTGATATTAAGACTCTAAGTCCACGAGTGGCTACGTGTTTACACTAGCCGTGCAGCCGTTGCATGGAAATCCTCTAAGCAAACTGTGATAGCTAGATCCACGATGGAATCTGAGCTGATAGCCTTGGACAAAGGTTGTGAAGAGGCTGAATGGCTACGCCATTTTATAGAGGATATTCCTAATTGGGAAAGACGTACCTCCAATATGTGTGCATTGCGATAGTCAAGCCACAATCGGAGAGTACAGAGTCATATGTATAATGGTAAGTCTAGACATGTGCGTCGTAGACATAATACCATTAGACAACTACTCACAACTGGTGTTGTCTCGATTGACTACGTAAAGTCAAAAGACAATATAGCGGATCCGCTGACCAAAGGGTTAGGAAGAGAAGTTGTGGAGAAGTTGACACGAGGAATGGGTCTTAATGCCCTTGGACTAAAAAGTTCTATAAGTGGATACCCAACCTAGCTGGCACCTAGGTTCAATGGGACAACTAAATTATGGAACGGAGCGCGTCACTGTGGGGGTCTCGGACTCCCTACCACTCCTCGTTTAAAACAGTGACTCCCGCAAGAGCTAGCATGTTAATGCTTTAATGATTCTTGAGTATGCGGGATACTCGAGAAAGAATCACCTATGTTAGAGAGAAGTGAGGGTCGCTTCAAAGGAGAATTGTTGGGCACAATTCTTTAGAAACTCTCGCAGAACAGAACGTGACCCACGACCAAAACGGGCACACTCATGAAGCCAAAAGCATGGTTGGGAGATTCCTGTGTGAGATATGTCATCGTCTACACAAACGGCAGTCGTTCAAAGACATCGCGTTCTACCGTACAGCCAGTAGAGTAAACATGTCTTCACGAGGGAAGGTTCAAAGGGTATAGTGACTCCCTACCTATCCTATGCAGGGATCGACCGTTTGAACACAGTTGTTTC